>JANHFX010021347.1:0-54375 GCA_027560015.1 Chloroceryle amazona | reverse complement strand
TTGCTGAGGGTGCACTCAATGCCACTGTCCATGTCACTGACAAAGATGTTAAACAAGACTGGTCCCAGTACTGATCCATAAGGGACTCCACTTGTCACTGGCTTGCACTTGGACATGGACCCATTGACATGTATCCAAAAATCTCCCAGTGTCCAATGATTTATATAGATAAATCTGAATTTCCTTAGCTTGCACCTGATACAACTCAGTATAAGACTTTCCTTCATTTTTTTGTATTTACTAGTTAGCAGTTACACACACCTCTGGAATTCTCTGAAGCCCAAAGGACTACAGTTTCCTTAAAACTGCCATAAAGAAAAAAAGACATGTGTCCATCCATCCCCCCTCTCTATGTAGTACTCTATAAAGATTAATTGGAGAGAACAAAACATCATCTCTAAACTTTGGATGCTTAAACTTCATTCACTCCTGAAGAGCACTGTCTCACCGGACCAGGTCCCCTAGACCTATCTGCTTTACCACAGTCACCATGAACCACTTGGATAAAATACTTCAGAAAATGAAAAGCTATTAGGAAAGTTTCTGCTTAGTTTCACTATGGAAACAGGATACTCTTATTAAACACAGAATTTTGCTTTCCACACCTTTACATAAATTGGAAACTGGTACTGGGAGCAGGATGAGAAAAAATGTTTCTGTCCTCAGAAACCTCCATTTTGTAAAGTTTCTTCTGCAGAATGGAGAAACAGCAGTATAAAGTAATATGATCCTGTTATTACCAGATTTCTCAATTATTTTACCATTAAAAAAAAAAGTCAAAATCCTTCAAAACCCACAAAACTCAAATACCCCACAACATCACAATCAAAAACTCCACAACACTAAAGTGCTAGTAAAAATGTCTCTACACATTTTATTTTTAAATCCTGCAATTAACATAATATTCCTTTGTAATAACTGACACTCTTCTTGTTTTTTTTTTCTTCTGTGTTTTATGGGTTATTGTCTTTAATTTTTATAAACAGAAGAAATACAAAGCTGTGTGCTTTATATAAATAAGAAAGATTACAGCAAAGCATAACTGTGGCAGAGAAGCAGAACATGCAAATAAAATAGTATTCTTATATGGTATAGTCAATATGGTGACTTCAGATTTCTTTCTTTCCTAGTTTCTAAATTCCATGAACACTGTGCAAGCCAAAGAAATATCTTTCTCCACCATGCTGGTGCTCATATTACATAAACAGTACTTGGCTGCTTTCTTCCATAGCAGCATCTGCTCAGCTGACAGTCCCTCGTGTACCAGCTTTGTTTTGTCCAAGGCACCAGTGATGAGTAATGGATGTGGCTAATCCTGATAATGTATGATGCAATTGTCAGAGGGGTTTAATTATCAGAACATTACATGTGGGATTATTCTGTAATACAGTTTTTAGTTCACTTACAGGCAGTTCTAAATTTGCAAGACCTGTGATAAGTTCTAGTTATCTGATCAGCCATCATATTAACACATCTCCCCTACCTTCCCTAAAAGTACAGAGTGCAGAAGCTTAGCTTGTTACTTGTGAAAGTAAATGATCCATATCATTCATAAAACTATCATCAGAGCACTTTTGGTTCTAACATAAATCCAATTCTTCTACAAGAAGTTAAAATAAAATTATTTGTAAGATTTCAAAATCACTAGGCAATCAGACAGGCAGTAAGTTTGCTGGTTTTGGTTTTTTTTTTCCTATAAGTGAAAGTTATGATGAGTCAGTGTTAGCCCTCTGCCAGTGCTTTTAAGGTCTGTCCCTTGAGCATCATTTTTCTTTGTCATAAGAGACCCTCATAGTGAGAAAGGAATGAGAAAGTGAGATTGCTCTCTGCCTACCCTCTGATAGCACAGAAAAGCTGCTATACCTTTGTAAGCTATTGTGGGATGTGGTGATGACTGTCATCCATAAAAGATGGAGCAAAGGCAACATCAGCTTTTTAGTGAATACTGATACAGACTAGTCAGGTGCGAGGCAGGAAAAGTATTCAGTTTGGAAAGTGACACTGCTGAGCACCAATGGGTAATGAAACCACTAGAAAAAGTCAAAATAAAGGCATCTAAAAGATGTATCTACATATTCTTTCTGCTCAGATGTCCCCCCAGCCAGTCAGAAACAAATCAGCTGTCTTAGACCTGAATGATGAATATTCCCTAAGTCCTCAATGTCAAGAAATGCATTTTTTGCCAGCCCTAGCTGTTGCAGAGTAACCATGTTAGCCTTCAGCAATCCTCTCCACTTCAGTAGGCAGGAGCAGAGGGTGTAGGAGTATACCTGTGATTACACAGCTGGAGATGCAAGTCTGGGCTTCTAGATCCTTCAGTGCTACCCCTGACTTTGACACTGACTTCATATCACATCAAATGAACTATATCTCATATTTAAAACAAAACAAAACAAACAACAAATACAAACAACAACAACAAAAAAAACAAACCAAACAACCAACCCCCCAAAAAACACGATAAACAAACCACAAAATCCTTCCTGGATTTTGTTTAATACTTAGAGGAACTCATCATTTTCAGCTACTATTTTTGACCTATGACTGTGAATGCTCTTCAAGATTTAAACACCTGTGTAAAGTATATAAAGTATCTTTTTGTCATGAAGGACCAGTAGCTGGTCATCAAATGTTGATCATTGATTTGATGTTGTCATCAAATGTCTACATTGATGTCTTCTGTATTTGCAGAGGGAATGTTTGCAGAGGGAATGTTTTTCATAAAAGATGTGTGTGCATCTCTAATTCAGAGATATTTTTGTCTAAACACTAGATGTGCCTAAGTTACTTTATCATTTGAAGTGGGTGACCACAAGAAGTGAGACTCTTCTGGATGTACACCATACATGTTCTTCTCTTGCAACATGCTTAATCATGTCTGCAAGACTAGGGGACTGCTGGAGTTCTCACAGTGAATAGTCATCATAACGTGAGCCCATACCAGGCACTGTGGGCAGGCAGTTTGCTGTCTCCTTTGTGTCTATCACTCAGGGAAAGATCGGAACAGATATTTCTAAAGTTATATTAATTACAACAGTACCATAAATCTAATATAAATCTAATGTAGGAGAGGTGGAAAAAGACTTACCTCTAGCTCTCACTTGATATTGTATAACACTATTTTTATTTTTTTTTTAATATAATTCAGTTTAACATGACGTGATGCCATCAAACCTGACATTTCATTTTGGAATCAGGTATCCACTATCACCTTTGGTAGTAGGAATAAAACAGATCTTCTGCTGGAAGCAGTTCGCCATTATGAGCTGACAGACCTAGTGACATAGAGAATGAAAATTCCATTTTGAAGAGGATTCTTACATATATATATATTATTTTTTTTTCCCCAGTTAGCAATATCGTAAAAATAAAAAATTCCTCATTTTCAAAGAAGAAAATTTGATACCATGGATCATTACAGGTGATTGTAAAAGCTCTGCTTTAAGCTGGAAATACAGCATATTATAATGACAACAAAAGATATAACCTATGGAAATGAAAGGTCATTAGAAAGAGAAACGCATTTAAAAATGAAAAATTAAAAATCTGTCCTTTCAAAAAATCTCACATAAAATAGACAGAACTTTGTTTCCCACTGTATATAGAAACATAGAAATGTCTGCGTGGAAGGGACCTCTAGAGGTCATCTAGTCCAACCCTCCCCTGCTGAGAGCAGGGACATCCTCAGCTAGATCAGGTTGCTCAGAGCCTCATCAAGTCTCATCTTGAATGTCTCCAGGGATGGGACCTCAACCACCTCCCTGGGCAACCTGTTCCAGTTCTCCACCACTCTTGAGGTAAAGAACTTCCTCCTTATTTCTAATCTAAATCCTCTCCTTTCTCATTTAAAACCATTACCCCTTGTCCTTTCTACACTACAGGCCTTTGTAAACAGGCCCTCTCCAGTCTTTTTGTAAGCTCCCTTCACGTACTGGAAGGGGACTATCAGGTCTCCCTGGACCCTTCTCTCCTCCAGGCTGAACAACCCCAGCTCCCTCAGCCTGTCCTTGTAGTAGAGGAGCTCCAGCCCCCTGATCGTCCTTGTGGTCCTCCTCTGGACCTGCTCCATCAGGTCCATGTCCTTCCTGTGCTGAGGGGTCCAGAGCTGGACGCAGTATTCCAGGTGACGTCTCACCAGAGCAGAGTATAGCAGTAGAATCACCTCTCTTGATCTACTGGCCATACTTTTCTTGATGCAGCCCAGGATGCAACTGTCTTTCTGGGCTGCAAGCACACACTGGCTGCTCATATCCAGCTTCTCATTTACCATCACCCCAAGTCCTTTTCTGCAGGTCTGCTCTCTTACCACCTCCTCTCCCAGCCTGTATTGATAGTGTGGATTGTTCTTTCCCAGGTGCAGGACCCTGCACTTTCTCTTGTTGAACCTCATGAGGTTCACCTGGGCTCACCTCTCCAGCTTGTATAGATCCCTCTGGATGACATCCCATCCCTCTGGTGTATTGACAGCACCACTCAGATTGGTGTCATCCATGAACTTGCTGATGGTGCACTTGACCCCGCTATGTCATTGATAAAAATGTTAAACAAGACAGGTCCCAGTACAGACCCCTGAGGGACACCAGTTGTCACTGCTCTCCATCTGGACATAGAGCCATTGACCACTACCCTCTGGATGGGGCCATCCAGCAAATTACTTATCCACTGAATGGTCCACCCATTAAATCGGTATCTCTTCAACTTGTCGAGTGAGCTGTGGAGGACCATGTCAAAGTCCTTGCAGAAGTCCAGATAGATCATGTCCACAGGTTGTCCCTTGTCCACTGATGCAGTCACTACATTTTTACATATATAAATGTCTAGAGATCAGTCACTGAGGTCTTCTCAAGCTCTGTGAAATTGTCCGCAAAGTGGTTTTATAAGATAATTTCTTTACAAATCCTTGTAATATATGTTCTTACAGAGTTCATGTCTGCAAAATACATCAGTGTATCTCTATTATATAAAGTATCAAGTATACTTTTGATATCAAACATCTAGCTTTCAGTTTTAACATGGTCTTAATTCGAATGACATCTTAAGGCATCCTGAATACAGACACTACTTCTAGTTGTTGCAGTACTAGCTAAAATATACCAGTTATGTTTTTGACAAGAATCATTGGTTTCAAAACACGTAGATGTGTATTTTTCATTAGAATAACGTCATTCCGTTCATCATGCTCTGTAGTCGCTCGTGAAGAGACAAAAATATCTTTACTATCAACTAGTTAACTGAGGTTCCTGAAATAATCTTACACAGTCAAATCTCATAGTAAAACAGAGGTAGCCATTATAAATAATGTCTACCATCGTATAACTGAACTTGAACTCAAGTGCTACTAAGAAGGTCATAAAACTATTCTACTACATTCAGGTGAAAGAAGAATATACATCTCAGTTTGAAAAGTTGATATAATCTCCAGAGATCTTGTAGACCAAAAGCTTTCAATAAGAGTAAGATATATCTACTAGGCATTTTTTAGGGACACACAAATTCACTGACTACACTGGTCAGAAAATGTATAAATTCACTCACTACAGTTTCAGTAGCTGGTAAGAGGTAGGCTTTACCCACTCAGGCACAGTGTAATACTAGCAAAGCTACACTGCTGCTGCTGCTGCTTGATTCACTAACTGCATGTTACCCATTTGCAGACACAAGAACACCAATTGCTGAAACAAATGTAATGGGAAGATATCACTGTGAGAGAACTTACTGCAGAAGGGTCTCCAAGGACGGACAGCCTTAGAAAGTAATTCCCAGTAATTCTTCAGCTTGTCCTGAAACTCCACATTCCTGCAGTGAATTAAGCATTCTTTTAGCTAAATAAAAACAAGATACTTTTTTCTTCTCTGTTGTTTGTTTTGGTTTGGGTTTTGTTTTTTTTTTTTTTTATCTGTGCCCACTGAGAAAAAGAGTGAGCGTGTATCTCAAAAGGTTTAGTTATGGAAGAGAATTGGGAGCTGTAAAGTTGTAATCGATATTATTAATGTCTTGGAAGTATTTAACAGCAGTGTAAGTCTATTTATATTCCTCATTTCCAATCAATTATTGTTGCAAATTGTAAATCTATCAGTCATTGATCTTTGTATTCTTATCCTAGATTCTAATCTAAAAGTAAATGGAATTTCAAACACAGCAGCTGCAAGAAATAAACTTAGTTATACTAACACTATTAGCCTGTCTAATTGTAGATTTCTGAACCACACTGCTTTTTAATGGATTAAGTTTTAACCAAGCTGTCTGGAAACACATTAAAAATTCATCAGATTAGATGCTAAGGAACAATGTACTTTCAGTTTAATTTTAACTCTCTTAGTCTAGTAATATTCTTTACTAGTATGTGTTGCCTTTTCCTATTATAAAACTTTGAATTTATTATAAGAACAATAGAATTTAATTAATGTAATTCAAACAATGCTACTGCATAACAATAAATAATGAATAAAAAAATGTCTGAACAGATAAAAGTACCCTGGAGTAAAATAATCTATCAAAAGAAAGTAAAGAAATTCAATAATGAACTACATAGAATATAGTTATCACCAAAACATTGCCATCTGAGTGCAAAAACCAAGAAATTATTGTGTCTACATAACCTATCACACTCAAAGAATGCCCAGCTGATCAGGAAAGTGAGTAACTTTGTCCTTAATTGTGTTATGGTTTTAAATCACCAAGGCCAGAAGCATTGCAGGCTTTGAATTGCATTCAGTATTTATGCAGATAATGAGAACATTAATGACTCTACTAGATAGAGTCAAAAGATTTTTAGATGAGATATAAACCTGAGGGCCTTAGAACAAAAATCAGTTTAAAAGTAGATGGGTTAGAAAACCTCACAGAGCTAGAAAATGCGACTATAAGAGGTTCTCTCTAACGTGGTTTGAACACACACCGATATCCAGCATCAAGTTTCTAATCACAAATATTCTATTTAATTTCAGAAGCACTCTGTACACACAGATGCACACATACACATAATATTTTCTACTGTCTCCCTTTAAAAGTACTTATTTCACTACATACATTATCACAATTACCTAATAAATAAGATAACTGTAAACACAGGCAAGGTTGTTTAAAGGAGTAGAATAATAATATAAACCAAAATAAGAATCTATCTCTTTTCATGGGGTTAGCGTCTACAGGACTAAAGAAGACTACAGTAGAAAAGCTCTTCTATACAATTTACTATAGGAAGGTTAATATCTTCTTATTTTACATCTGCTAGGCAACTCTGAAAATTGAAAAAAACCCCATCCCAACTGTAGTTATGTATGCCACTGATCCACAATTTTAGAGAAGCTAAGTGTTTTTCTTCTAGTATAATTTCTTTATTTGCTGAGTTATCTAAAAAAGTATGAGCCTTGTCAGGGGTGTCTCACTCAAATCCCACCCTGATTTCTGAAATTCTATTACAATTCTGTGTTCTTTGATCTCAAGTCTCCAGGATGTCCTCTCAGCCATTTTCTAGAATTATTATTTAGGAATAAGGCAATGGATCTGAATTACCTCAAGTCCCACACTTGTACTAATAATAGCATCCTGAGCAACATACATAAATGTATATAACATTTCTTGATTGTGTGTGCAAACATATACACATTATGTAGAAATCTCTTTGCTGACCATAGAAATACAAACACCTGTGACAAGAAACAATCATCTCTATGGATCTTCTTTGGTTTCCGCTCCACATTTCTAATTGCAAGCTCACAGTCAGATCTATGAAGATCTTTACCTCTTTAATATGCTATTAAAATAACCCCCTCCTACACAGAACTTCATAAGAGAGCTGAGTAGATCTCGTATTTGCATTTTCATCTTTTGTATTTGTCATTTCAATTCTTCCAATTACTTGCATTTTATTCTTGCTCTGCAGTTTCTGCCTTTTTTTCAATGTCTCCCTTCCTTGTCTATTGAATCTCATTTCTCAAGTATCATAGACAATGGGACATCAAAACAGCAGTGTTTTCACTGAGTTAAAACATGAGTTTGATCCTAAGTATGCATTATGAAATTATACACAAGTTTTAGTCAACAGATGTCTTTAACTGGTTTCCTCAAAGTTGAAACAAAAAACCCCGCACATTTTGTATTTGTTTTCTCTCATTTATAAGAAGAGTTAAATATGATGATTTAATTTAATATTACTAGAGTGCTGGATGCACTGATGCCTGTGGTTAAACAGTTTATGAATTAATCTCATGTGTATCAATGATAAAGTGGCATTTAATTCCTTAGCTGCTGTAACAAACAAGAGCTTCAATGGTAAGCATAGACTCTGGACTCTGATGAATTTGAAAAGAAATCTGGGTTTGTCTATACAACTAGGTATGAATTTATAGTATTTTAGCTACTGTCTTGTTACTTTTCCTTTTATCTGATTTTTGTCATTGCCTTTAATGAACTTGTACATCTACAAGGACTGATGCAGATGAAGATTTATTCTTTTGTCCATAATCTGAACAAGTCAAACAAGGTAATTCCATTCCAAATGTTAAACAGAGGGGTTATGGCCAAGCTAAAAATCTTTCCTAGTAAATGGATGTACTTTATCTCCAAAACAACTGCAAGATTTCCAGGCTGTAGCTCACTCCTTCTGGCTAGTTTGGTTTATCTATTCATTATTCCCATCTTCTAAACTAGCATAATATGATGGATTTTTCTGTGAATGACATTACCCTTCTTTGACAGCAGAGACACCTTACATGTTGCACGCTGCATGAGAACCCAGACACAACCACAGAGACTAGCTCAATGTAACTGATTTCTAGTAAATTATCACCTGGACTTCCAGAGAACTAATTTCCCATTTAGACAAGTCCTGAAACTCTGACAAGATATCAGTAATTTGTAGAAGTTGTTCTCAGCTACCATGACTACAGAAATTAAAAGTAAGAATTCACAGGCTTATTATAGTCTGAAGTCACTCATTAAAGGTTTTGAGAATATAATGTTGGTGTCATATTACTTTTAAATCCATTCAACTGTTTTATGAATAAACAAATTTTCATGTTCATTTTTTCACATGGAATATAAAGCACATAAGAAACGCAGGAATCCAGAAATACAAACAACTTCTTCCTTCCTGGAGATTTGTCCCACCATCAGGACTTTAACATTTCTTACATGCACACTACAAATTTTAAGGCCAAAATAATTCTTCACATAGTTAATGCTACATGTTGTAACAAAAGGCCTTGACATTTGCCAGTGGTATGTGCATAGTAAGTCTTCATTCTACTTCACTGAAAAAAAATCACTTCCCTTTTATTATTTTATTTTTGCATCCATTCACTCTTAGGTTGCCTCTACTGTTTCCTCTATGATCCCCTGAATTGAATTAAAATTCTTCAATGCCTCTTCTTAAACTGGCATAATATGACAGCTATGGTATATCATATGCACACTGCTTGTTTCCTTATGTGTGTTTTTTTTTTTCTTCCCTCCTCCTATTTTCCTCTGCTCTGCATTCAGACTTTGTTCAGCTGATACTGGAGTAGTAGCACAAAAAAAATGGATAAGGAAATTTCTACATGAGGAACATATTCACCAAGCAGCATTACTATAATTTGTATTGAAGTAGTGTCCAGAAATTCTAACCAAAATCAGTACCCTATTATGTCAGACACTGTAAAGAATAACAGTAGGTTACCATCTTGACACTGACAAGTGTACAGTAAAAAAAGACAAAAAGGGTTGGAAGCTTTATAGAGACACAAAAAGCTAGAAAGTGACACAACAAATCAGTTCTTTAGGCTGGAGCTGATCCTTGACTCCCCGTGTCCTGAAACAGGGTAATATTGCCTTTCGGTATTTTGCAGCAATAACGTGAGAATGGGATGGTTTTGCCATGTCCTGAAATTAAGAGCTCCAGAGATTTAAAGAGAGCTGGTGGCAGACATAATATTTTTGTGACTTCTGTGTCTCTATTCTTATCTTTGAAAACCTTTCTGTATTTAAAACATCCTTCAGGATGTTTTTCTATTCCCTGTTTTACTCCCGGGAAGCTACAGCTAAAACATCCTGAGTGTGTGTATCAGTACCTTTCTAGACTCTGCTGTGACACATCTACTCTGAAAATGAAGATTTCTAATAATGAGTAAATGGAAAAGAAAGTTCAAGGGAACAAGTATGCAATTTCCCATAAAAGATATGGCTGCATCACTGACATAAAAAACAAATGCATTTTTTAATGGCCTAAAATTATCTATATTCTGAGATCCTGTTTGTTTAGTATGTCTTGTTACAAAACTTAAAACAAAACAACAAACAAAACAAAAAACAAACAACAAAGCCAAAGCAAAAGAACTATGTGAATTTACAGCTACAGAAACAGAGATCTTCATATTTGGTGAGCTCAGAAACATATGCAAAATGACCAACAGGTGAGTTCAGGTTGAAATTACCCTTGAATGATTCCTTCAGGGAGTCATTACTTAGTTGTTTGAAAGATGAATAAGTGTCTCTTCCACTTTAGTTAAAGCCAGGACATCAATATTATGTCTCTTGAGATAAGCCATTAGTATACACAGGAGAATGAGATCATGCCACATGAGCCCAGAAATAATTTTGAGAGAATGGAAAATTTTCTCAGTTTATCTCGAGAAGAAAATAGAGATTCCCACTTCATGCAACATTGCTGCACATTTTTCTTTCATTTGAAATGTTTTATTTTTTTTTTCTTATCTTCCCAGGAGTGTGGGTGTGGCTAGTTTTAAAAAAAGAGGAAAGATGATTTATGGTGTCACTATAAACCAGAAAGTAGCTGTATGAGCCATTTCTTAATAGAGATTTAAGTATATAAAATCCAGAGATGATACTCCTAAACTATGGTTAGTGTAAGATATTTCTTCATACTAGAATATAAATGTGTAGCTTATATAAACATGGAATTCCCATCTACAAGAAGGGCTGAAAGGATGATCCTGGGAACTACAGACATTTCAGTCTGACCTCAGTGCCAGGAAACATTATGGAGCAGGTCATCTTGAGTGCCATAACATGGCACATACAAGACAACCATGTGATCAGGCCCACTCAGCATGGATTTACTAAAGGCAGGTCCTGCCTGACTAACCTGATCTTCTACAACAGGGTGAACCTCCTAGTGGAGGAGGGAAGAGTTGTGGAAATTGTCTACCTGGACTTTAGTAAAGCCTTTAACACTGTCTCCCACAGAATTCTCCAGAAACTTATAGTGCAAGGCTTGAATAAATACACTCTGCACTGCATCTAAACTGTCTGGATGTCCGGGCTGAAAGAGCGGTAGTGAACAGAGCTAAATCTGGCTGGCGTCTGGTCACAAGTGGTGTTCCCCGGGGTTCAGTACTGGGGCCTGTTCTCTTGAATATCTTTATTAATGATCTGAATGAGGGGATTGAGTGTACACTCAGTAAATTTCCAGATCACACCAAGCTAGGTGGGTGTGTTGATCTGCTAGAGGGTAGGGAAGTTTTACAGAGGGACCTAGACAGGTTAGATCAGTGGGCCAAAGTTAATTGCATGGGGTTGAACAAGGCCAAGTGCCAGGTCCTGCACTTGGATTATAACCCCATGATAAGCTACAGACCTGGGGATGTGTTGTTGGAAAGCTGCAGTTTGGAAAAGGACATGGGGATATTGACTGATGGTTGACTAAATATGAGTCAGCAGTGCATGCAGGTGGCCAAGAAGGACAGTTGCATCCTGGTTTGTATGGAAAACCCTGTGGCCAACAGGAATAGGGAGGTGATTGTCCCCCTGTACTTGGCACTGGTGAGGCCTCGCCTTGAATATTGCATTCAGTTCTGGGCCCCTCACTATAAGAAGGACATAGAAGTGCTGGAGTGAGTCCAGAAATGGGCAGCGAGGCTCATGAAGGGCCTAGAGCACAGGTCCTGTGAGGAGTTGCTGAGGGAGATGGGGTGGTTTAGTCTGGAGAAGAGGAGGCTGAGGGGAGACCTTATCTCTCTCTACAACTACCTTAAAAGAGGTTGGAGGAAGGAAGGGTGACATGTGACATGTGGTGGTGACATGTGGTGACATGTGACAGGACCAGAGGGAATGGATGCAAGCTGTACCAGGGGAGGTTTAAGCTGGATATTAGGAAACATTTCTTCAGTGAAAGGGTTATCAAACATTGGAATGGCCTGCCCAGGGCAGTAGTGGAGTCACAACCCCTGGAGGCATTTAAATGGTGTGTGGACATGGTACTCAGGGACATGGTTTAATGGTGTGCTTGCAGATTCAAAGGTTTGACTAGATGATCTTGAAGGTCTCTTCGAACCAAAGACATTCTGTCAGTCTGTGAATCACAGAATAATTTATGTTGAAAGGGACCTTTGAATATTTTCTAGTTCAAACCAGTGCTCAAGGCACGGCTAGCTTTGAAATCAAACCAGGTTGCTCATGCTTTTGTTCCTTTGAGGTCTTCATTTCATTCTTTGAGATTAAAATGCTTAGCTGATTTTAAATTGATATCTTGTTGAAAGCATTCCTTCTCTGAATTGCTTTCAAGAATACAGATAACCACATTTGCTCTCTTAATGTATTCTGAGAGTGGTTATCATAAAGCTTCTTAATTTTGAATACTGTAGTCATTGTGGTCTACAGCAGGGTCATAAGGGAAAACAAACATATTTTTAAACAAACTTGATGGTAGTGTGTTTTGGGGTTAACAAGAGGTTGGTCTGTTCATCAGTTGAGGTCACATGAACATTTATTTATCTAAGCACTCTAACACACCAAGGGGTTCTTCTGCTTGCTCAGGAAGTATGTCTCAGAAGCTTCTTTCCTCCCTGCAGGGAAGGATGGTAATAGAGTGGTGAAACACGATTATGCTGGCTCTCTTCCAGCTAAGGATTCCCTCTATAAAAGGGAAAAAGAAGAAGGGAAGAAGGCAACTGAAGTGGGAATGGAGAGTCTTGGTATGGAACCTAAACCTAAAATTGGTGTAGAAAATGAGTAGCTAGTATTTTAACACTTTAAATAAATTTAAACTGTTAAGTCAACACTTTCAATAGTTGGTGCAAATCCCTCTATTGATTAAATTGCTCATTCTGGAAGATTAACAATTATGAAGATTATAGTATGACTATATTGAAACAAACTGAATTGAGAAGCTGTCTATGAAGAGGGTAAATCCTTACCAACCAAATGTCATTTATACACAGGATAACTTAGCTCTAAACATAGAAAAACATTTAATAACTGGTAATTATAATAAAAAGTTAATACACAAATTTTTAGTTGTGAGCAAAATTATCCTTAGGAAAACAATTTTGAGGAGAAAAAAATAATGGCTGGTATAATAAGATTCAATAGAAATGGTGGGTAAGGAGCAATTATAAGTTTTACTGATAAACACTCAAGCATCAACAAGACATAAATTTACAGAAAGTTGGGGGCATATATTAGAGGTTGTCTTTACAGTGTAAAATCGATTTTACTAAAGGTGGAGTGACCATTTTCCAAAGTTTATTCATCTACAATTGCCTTCTAAATTGATACAGCAGTAGAAGAAAGATAGAGTTCATAGGGTTGTCTGGATCTGCTTTTATTATCTTTATTTGAAGGAATTTATGGAAACCGTCACTGACAATACAAAGAAGCTTTTTCTCTGAGTATGTCTGTGGCCTGTTTTGGCTATTTCTAGGTTGTGTGTGGGGCAAAGCAATTCATCAGTACTTTTTAGCAGAATTATTATTAAAGGGTAGTCAAAGAAAAAAGAAAACCTTTGAATAAAACGAAAGGTTCCTTAAAGGTAGGGGATTTGATTGAGTATGAAAGTAAGCAATCTTCAGCTCAAAAGGTTATTAGAAGATCTGAGAAGGCCTGCTGCCAAAATCTCTGTAGCACTGTTAATAAACATACTTCAGTGAGTAAAATATGAAATAAGATTATAAGGATAAATGTAAGAGAGTACAGACCCTTTGCAATACCTACTTTAATTAAAAGTGACATTACTCTTGATTCTAATGCATTGAAGTTGAACATGGAGAAGGTTTCACTTAATGTTATTAAAAGCATGATGATATGAAGTAGGTTTTGTTGTTGTTAGGAACATTTTTTTTTAAGAGATGTTTTATGTTAGACTTCAAAACTGAAATGAGGGAAGCTCTGCAATTCTGTTGATAGTGAATTTGAAGAGCAGGTATTATTTGATTTTGAGCTATCTTCCCTTGACTTATTTAACAGGCTTACAGAGTGTGTTTAATGACCTGAGCAACAAATGCATTTGTTAATGTTTTTAACCTTATTTGAAGCAAGAGACAACTTTCACCTATTTCAAAGTCATATGATGTTATATGAAAGATCTATAACAGAACAGTCACTAGGAATATTTTGTTAGATTTCATGTTGTTATCAGTAAGTAATGGCATTAATATCTATGATATAATAAAATTAATCTCAGACAAATTTTGGTTGAATATGAAGAAATTGAGGGAGTGGAGAATAAGGAAAATTTTCCCACCAAAAAAAATAGTGTTTGCTTACCATGCTTGTATTGGAAAGTATTTGACTAATCCTGAATCTATGTTTCAAACAGGAAAAGCCAAGTGAAACTTCAAGGATACTGAATTCATGTGAAATGAATTAATGAACATCTAACAGCTTGGAAAAAGTCGAAGTGGGAGCAAATAGTTCTGACTTTAGAAGATGAGGTTTACGTATACTCTAATCAGGTATGCTGAAAGCAGTCTGAAAACATGAAAGTATACATAAAAAAGGAAAGTGAGACCTTCTTCATTGCTAAGAGCTGTGTATATGCATGCATGTGTGAGAAAAGTAATTCTTTAAAAACAATTATGAAATTATACTGTATATACATACACAGAGATGCATGTGTGTGTGCATGATGAAACCATTAGCAATAATGGAACCTTAAAAATGAGTGGGATTAATTTAATAAACTATGTCTCATCCAAGCCAGTTTTTTATGCTCTCTTTATAGTCAATGGAGAGAACTGAACTGGTGTAGAATATGATTCATTTAACCCTAACGTAGATGGTTAAAGCAGAGGTATATCACCAGTGTCATCCCTCACCACTGCATAAAAGGAAGTTTAAGAGGACTCTTCTGTCTTTTCAGCTGGGCTTTCATGTTCTTCTGTATGTGATCACTTTTCCTCACACTCTTTCAAATGTATAACTCTATATCCACGTGTACAAGAGACTCCTGTATAGATGTGCTTAGCTTGAAACATCTCCGTATGTACCATCTGTGCCACTGTCCTTGTCCTTACATTTCTTTCAGAGATGTTTACCTTACTCTGCAAGAAGTCGCACTGAATTAAGGAACAATATTCCATGGGTAGAAAACTAAATGTGTTGAAAATTACAGAATCTAGCTTTCAGAAACCTGTTCTTCACTTTCATCCACATTGTGATTCTAATGCATTATACAAATATGCATTGTGACAATTCAGAGTAAAATAAGAAAAATGCAAATTCAAGTCTTAAGTAAACTGAATCATTTCATAAGGGGATCACCTGAGGATATTCATTCTAGTGTACCTAGATGACTGGATGAAGTAATTTCAGAGCCATTAAAAATATTTTTTTTTCTGAGAAATCATGGAAAACAACAGAAATTCCAAAGAGTGGTAGGCCAGGAAACTGTAGACTAGTTACCCTAACTTCGGTTTCTGGAAAAAGTCAGGAACTTTTCATTAAAAAAAGAAAAAAAAGAAAACAAAACAAAACCAAAAAACCAAACACAAGTATTACTAAAAGACTGCAAGGAGGTGAATAGCATCCAGGGTGGTCTTGTCAAAAGCATATCATGTCAGAACAAGCTGATTTACTTTTATGACAGGGTAGCAAAGTCTTGTGGGCAGGAGAGAATCAGCAAATATACATTACCGTCTCAAGCTTTACAGTTTCAGATGATACAGTCATAAGGACAAAACGCAGTTTTGAAAAGAATCTACTGTAAAATGAATGTATAGGTGTTGGAAGAAAAAAACCTGGAGTAATTATCAGTGATCCATATTTCCAATCAAACATATGTGTCAAACACAGTCCAAGATAGGTCTGGTATTATTCATTATTTTAGTTTGATGATTGAGTAGAGACTGAAAATATTACATTACATGAAACGTGATAAGTCAAACTGGGAAGCACTGCCAGGTTAGAATTTCATCTACCCTGAAACATCATGGAAAGTGTGCAAAAATCAGAATGGAGTTTCACATTGCATTTCTGCAGGAATAACTGCACAAGTAGGGCATGGAATAGTAGAGTTCTGTAGAAGTAGATCTGGAAGAGGCAGCTGACAACTATAATTCATAAATTGTGACTCAGACTATAACAAAACAAGTCCTTTTCACCATTCTGTGACATTTCCCAGCTGGTAAAATGATTACAAAAAAATGCTATATAGAACTGTGATTTGTGCGGTGATTTCCTTTGTGGATGGAAATAAAATAATGAAAAAAGAACCTTCTAAATATATTACTACTATAATTAACCATCTTTGATATCAACATAACAGTGTCTTGGTTGGGTATTTAATTTAGCTTTGTTTTCTTTGTTTTGGAGTGTTGTTTATTTTTGATTCTTAAAATGGAACACACTAATTATAGCCTATTTCTTTCTATGGTGCAAACACAGTTCTCTTCCACCTCAGTTAATTCAGCCATAACAAAATACATAGAAGAACTTCTGATACTTCTCCACAACTTTATGCTGATGTAAATGATTGTACAAGGTGATGGGTTATTAAGATATGGAGACCACAAGCTTTATTTACACAGCCAGGTAGAATGCCCAATGTAGCCTCTGATTTTAAGAATACCAGTAACTTGTAATTCCTGGGCTTGCCAAAGAGATGTAAGACAAGTGCCTTCCTCAGACTGTTATAATAATAATTGTAGGTCAATGGGGAGTAATAATAAATAAATCCCAAACATTTCCTTTCTTAAGAGAAGAGGTTTGTTGCCAGACAAAATAAAACCAAGTAACAAAACATTACATATAGGACAAGTAGTTTCCTGTTCACAACCTCTTTGGCCAGGTTTCCAACTGTAAGGCAAGAGGGATCACTGTGACTTGCACAGTAGTTCTTTATCATTCATTCTTTAAACTATCTTTAAACTAGATTTGAAGGGGGAAAAGGGAAAAAAACAGGCTCTCTGGAAATAAGCCTGGGATGTTTGTGGGGCAGGGTACCAGCTCCACTGCTGTTTCAGGGCAAGTAGGAGACAATGAACCCTATGAAGGGGAAGATGCAGGAGTTATCAATGAGCTTGGAACACAGTAGAATATGGAACGATCAAGCAGATGAGGAGGAAGGGGATAATGACACCATCAGGCCTTCATTTCACGAGAGGAAAGATGGAGGGAAGGGGGGCTCCTAAGGAACTTCAGCCCATTACCCTGCAGCATGCTGGGGAAAAAGCAGCACAGCCAAAAATCTCACAGAGATGAGCCAGTGGCTCCTGGGATAATAACAGCCAACAGCGAAACATCAGGGAAAGACCTCAAGGGAATTAGTGGGTATTTCTCTGGAAAGGGAACACAGCCAACTGCCCAGCTGAAGTGCCCCTGCACAAATGCACATAGCATGGGCAACAAACAGGAAGAGTTGGAAGCTACTATGGTGATGGAAGGCTATGACATAGTGGCCATATCTGAAACCTGGTGGGAAGAATTCTACAACTGGAGTGTGGTTATCGATGGCTACAAGCTATTCAGAATTTGTACTACTAAGGGTCACAAATCAGTCAAGGAGTATAGTCAGGACCCTGAATTTCAGAAAGGCAAACTTCCATCTCTTCAAGGACTTAATTGACAAAACACCCTGGGAAATGTCCTCAGGGAAGAGGGAGCAGAACAAAGCTGGCAGATCTTCAAAGTTACATTCCATAGAACACAAGAGCTCTGGATCCCTAAATGTAAGAAATCAAGCAGGAAAGAAGAGACCAGCATGGCTGAGTCATGACCTGATGGTCAAGCTAAAAAGTAAGCACGAGCTGCACAGGCAGTGTAAACAGGGACAGGTATTCTGTGAAGAATACAAAGATGCTGCCCGATTGTGTAGGCACGAGGTCAGGAAGGCCAAGGCACAATTTGAACTGAACTTGGCAAGGGACCCAAAAAATAACAAGAAGGGCTTCTACAGGTACATCAATGAAAAAAAGGAAAGTGAAAGAAAGCATACCCCCCTCTGAAGAACAAGAACAGGGAGTTAGTGACAACGGATGAAGAGAAGGCTGAGGTTCTCAACAATTATTTTTCCTCAGTCTTTAATGGTAACCTCTCTCCCAACACCTCTCAAGTCAAAAAACCACAAGGCAGGAATCAAGGTGGCGAAGTCACTCCCATTGTATGCGAAAATCAAGTTCGTAACCTCTTGAGGTTGAACATACTTTACTTTATGGGACCTGACGAGATGCATCCCAGAGTTCTGAGTGAACTGGAAGATGTAGTTTCCAAGCCACTCTCAATAACATTTGAGAAATGATGGCAGTCAGGTGAAGTGCCTAGTGATTGGAAGAAGGGACATGCTACACCTACCTTTAAAAAGGGTGGAAAGGAGAACCCAGGGAACTACTGACCTGTCAGCCTCACCTCTGTGCCTGGGAAGATCATGGAGTAGATTCTCCTAGAAGGCCTGATAAGGCACATGGACAACAGGGAGGTGATCAAGGACAGCCAGCATGGCTTCACTAAGGGGAAATCCTGCCTGACAAACCTAGTGGCTTTCTACAACAGACTGACTGCATCAGTGGACAAGGGACAACCTTGTCCAGACTGCCTACTCTAAATCATGTACTGCATGCCCTGTAGGAGTGTTTGTTAGCTGTCAGAGGCCAGAGCCATGCGAAGGTAGATGTTAAAATTTAACAGAAAATATTATCACATAAAACGAAAAAAACCACACCTTAACTGTGGTTTTATTTAGCAAAAACCCAGGAAACAGCATAAATCTAATCCTTGATTTGAAATTGAAAGTAATTCTTCATATCCACGACATGGATACATCACAGCGCATGTTGGGATACATGAATTTATCGTATTACTGCATATATGTGATGTGGCACATCATAGAGAGGGGATCTCAATAGAAAAAGCTAAGTATTTTTTTTTTCCGGATTGTGTTTGTTTATTTTAATAAACCAAAAATTTAGTCTAGCTGTATTCAAAATGAACTGGGACATAGTCCAACTGGATCAAAGACACTTTAGAATTCTGTGCTACAAAGCCACATTCACCCACCTATGACAAGCATTCAAGAACAAATATGTTGATTTTATACACAGATGCTTTGCTGCTGACCAGTATTTAAATGATTAATTTAATTTGGTATGGAGTGAATGTAGAACCGCCTTTAAGCATGTAGCAGAAACAAGGGAAAAATAAAGATCTTACCCCAACATAAATCCTACTGTTTTAAATGGTGCCTAGATCTTTAATTCAAAGGCAGAAGAAAGTCTCTTCCTTTAGATTCCATCCTGGGATCAGTACTGACTGTCAGATTTCATGCCTTATGCCAGAGTTTGTCGAGAGTGTTTTCTCCTGAAACAGCAGAAAAGCTGCACTGTATCTAAACTTTTGCACAAGGATTTCAGAGAATGAATCAGAATTTCAATTACTTGTGCACTGTATTTTCAGAAGGCCTAACTGTGTATTCAGTTGTAGGCATTAAATAGATACAACCACATCTAAAAAGAACGCTTTTTCCTGTGACCTCAGCCGTCAGAAGAAGAAAAACACAGCTGGGAGCAGTATCACAAAACAGACGACCTAGAGGAAGAGAAGGCTGCAAGCTGTGCCTCAGTAGGGCATGGACAGCTGCAGAAATGGAGCTGTGAAGCAGCCGGTTGGAGAAAGCCAAGCCAAGCAGTAGCGTCGCTATGATAAAGCTGTGGGAAGCTTTTTGAAGCTCTGACATGAGTCCCCAAGCAGCGTGGTCAATTGAAAGAGAAGCACCGCCCAGGGCACAGTGGCCCTTGGAAGCTCTGGGGAGGAGATGTAAAGCGTGTGTACACCAAAGGGCAGGAGACAGCTGGGCTACAACAGGCATTGAGAGTAATCACTAACTGCCTGCTGACCCAAACAGCAAAGAAGTGAAGCCAGGGCTCTGCTCAGACTTAGGGTAAGTCAAGGTTAGTAAGGCATTTATGCAACTGGTATGAATGGCATATAAATGCTATGGGATAATGAGAAAGTAAGTAAATTAAACTTGATTTTTATTTTTTTGGGGTGCGTGTGGTTTGTTTTTTGTTAGGAAGTGTATTTCATCAGGAGATTGCTAAAGGAGACTGGATAGGGAGACAGAATACACTTCTGTGAGGAAACATGTCAAGACTCAGCAGGGCACTATGTTAAAAAGAAAGAGCACCTCTATCAAGATCATCAGGAGATGAGACCTAGCCCTTAGCTAGCAGCCAAAATCCAATTATAATCTGAAAGCAATCCTGCCAGGATATCTTTCCTCTGTGATTTGATGCAATGGTCCTTACTAGTAAAAAGAAAAGAAACAAACAAACAAAAAACCAACCAAACAAAAAAACACACACAGAAAAAAAAAAAAAAGTAGAATGCCTTGGTAATGGATACAAGGAGAAAGATCCTCCCTGTGATTAGGGTGACAAACGTATTTGGACTAACCAAGTTTGGACTCTGTTAGATGAAATTATACAGTGATCTGTCACTGACCTTAGACTCCAACTGCAATAGTAGATACATGAAAACATAGCCAAGCTGACCATGAAAAAGGTCAAATCCAATCCTGGGGAGAAATTCAGCATTAACACAACAATTCAAATGAGAAGTTGTAGCTGTTCATTCTCCTGCAGTATCATCCCTGCTGATTTCTCTGCCTCATTTACTGTATACGCTGTTCAAAGCATATCACTTCAGGGTTTTTCGCTGTATGGTAAGTGCAGTGTTGAGAGGACAGTCTGAAAGCAACAAACATTGACAATAGTATATAAAGGGAAAATATGAAAAACTCAAAACAATTTTAGAGCCTTTAAAATTCTTATTATCTTTGTAACATAAATGAAAAGCAAGAGGAATTGAAGGGGTTGGTAATATACCATAGGAGTAGATTTGAATAAAGTTCAGATGTGAAGTGCTTGAAAGTTGCTGCAGTACAAAGAATACTTTAGGAGTTTCCACAAACTCATGACAGTCTTAGTTCAGACCAGTTAAACATATTTGCACATTACAAAGGCTACTGTTAAAAAATAATTTGTGTTCCCAATGGCTAAGCAAAAGAGTGGTTAGGTAAAATAGCCTGTCCTCCTGACTTGATTGTTATGTCACTCTTGGGCCACACAGGACAATGTATATGGATAATATTTGAACGATCTCTATCTACCTCAATAACATTTGGAAGTCGTTCAGCTAATATTCTGATGACGCATTCTTTAACACAGGGAAACTGAAGTCTGGGTATGCTAGCTAGGAGCTTTCCCCTGGATTTCTTTTCTTTATTATTATTATTTTTTTTCTTTCAGTTTTGTTAGAAGATATCTGAAAATAAGACATTCCTTGTTATTTTTGCCTTCGATTAGTAAAGCACTTCATGCACCAAATAATATATAAAAAAGATATAAATTACATTTCACCTATGAAGTCATAGGTGAAATGTTTGCAGCAAAGAAATAAAGATATACTTTTAGGAGGAAAAGAAGAGGTAGATTTAGACTTTGTAGTGGTATGTTTCTGGTATTCTCTTCTCCTTTTTTCATTAGGAGCAAACCAAAAGAATCTGTCCTCTTTACCTCATTCATCTTATTAGCTGATGTCCTGAACATCACAGCAGTTTACAGTATCTGTGAGCAACATCCCCTTGAATGTTAGTCATTATGGATTAGATCCACAACACCCCTTTTTCTAAATTGAACAGATATGGATTTGATTGGTGGACTGTTTGCTGGACAAGGAATTGGTTGTATAGTTGCATCTAGAGTGTAGTGGTCAATGGCTCAATGTCCAGATGGAGATTGGTGACAAGTGGTGTCCCTCAGGGGCCCATAATGTGACCACTGCTGTTTGATATCTTCATCAGTGACATAGACAGTGATACCGAGTGCACGCTCAGCAAGTTTGCAGGCATGACAGAGGAGTGGTGCAGCTGACATGCCAGAGGGACTGGATGCCAGTGACAATGTGCGCTTGCAACCCAGGACAAAAGTATCCTGGGCTGTACCCAAAACAGAGCTGCTAGCAGGTCAAGGGAGGCAACTCTCCCACTCTGGTCCATTCTGGTGAGACCCCACCTGGAGTACTATGTCCAGCTCTGGAGCTGTCAGCAGAAGTAGGACATGAACCTGTTGGAGTGGGTCCAGAGAAGGGTCACAAAGATACTCAAAGGGCTGGAACACCTCTCCAATGAAGAAAGGCTGAGGCCATTGGTGTTCAGCCTGGAGAAGAGAAGTCTCTGAGAAGACCTTATTTCAGCCTTTCAATACTGCAATGGGTCTGACTGACCTGGAATTAATTTTCCCCATAGCAGCCCTCCCAATGCTGTGCTTTGTATTGGTAGCTAGAAAGGTGCTGATAACACACCTGTGTTGTGACTACTGCTGGGCAAGGCTCACACAGCACCAAGGCTGTATTTTTTTTCAACATTCCCACCCAGTGGGATGGGGTGGGCAAGATCTTGGGAGGGGACACAACTGAGACAGCTGTTCCAAACTGACCAAAGGGATATTTCATATCATATGATGTCAGCTCAACAATAAAAGCTAGGAAAAGGAGGAGGAGGTGGGGCATCCACTTGTCTTCGGGAGCAACTGATACACAGTCTGAGCCCTGCTTCCCAGAAAAGGGGTCAGATATCGCCTGCTGATGTGAAGTAGAGAATTAATCTTTGTTTTCTTTTGATTCCTGTAGGGGGTTGGACTAGATGAACGTTAAAAGTCTTTTCCAACACAAACAATTCTATGATTCTGTGTTTCAAAAATAAGTATTTAGAGAATGTAGTTAGACCATATACAAATTCTGACAAATTTCATTTTTATCTTACTATGACAACACAGTTCAAGAGACCAAAGAGGACTTGAGCTAAGTTTGTAACAAAAAGGGTTTTGTGAGCAACAGGATTACACCAGTAAACCAAATCAGTAAGTACTGAGTCATCTTTCTTCATTTGCAATGTATGTGTCTTAGAAGTTTTACCTAGATGAGGTTTAGTGTAGTGACCCAAATCTAACATCTCCACCATACATGTAAACTATCTAGAGGACCGAACAGTGGATCAGGCATTTATGAGCATTTGCAATATGTTTGGTGTGCACTTCAAGCAGTTTCTGATGTAGTTTCCTCTGAAGAGGACAAAACTGCATATCAAACACATGTGCAGTATGTAAACATTATTGGGGGATTTACTTCAAAATTATTCTCTTAATGGGCTCCAAAATATTCATGTACATCCCATCTCAAATAATCTGTTTCTATACTTGCCAGGTGTGGTTCCCCATGCAATAAATAGAGAGAAGTAATCATAAGTCTTGAATTACCCTTCTATAGTGAGCTGTTTGAATACAGTCCAGTTTTTAGGTTCATATTTAGAACATTCACATTCTAACTCAAACATTATTTAATCTTGAAGATGTCTGCAGCTCAGTTTCTGACAGAAAGGTTCTAGACGGAGCTAACATAGACTTCCTCCTTCAGTGTCTCTACTGGTTAGCTCAGGTGATCCCTGTTTATTCTTGCTGGTTTCTGTGAATCACGTTGGCATACACCTTCATTTCTCTGGAGATTTTTCACAGAGCCAACATGATTACCTAATGTCTGTGGATTTTTCTGTACTGATTATGCACTTCTGTCAGTTACTGGATCCTGGTCTTGGTGTCTCCTGGAGCACTGGATTTCATTTAAATGCAACGAATTATTCTCCTCATCTTCAGACCATGTGGTTTCTTTAATTCTCCAAGTAGCTATAAATTACATCAGATTCTCTGTGGTGACTACTTCTGCCATTGACTTTTTAAAATTTAAGCTTTCTTAATGATATTATCAGTCACACTTCAGAGATTAAAAAAATAAACCCATGTATTTTTGCCCATTGGCTAAAGGTACAATACCTTTAGGCAACAGGCAAAAATATTCATACACCAAGATGTAATCAAGTGGGCAATTGAATTTATATTCTAGAAAGGTTTAGCAAAGTGAAGCTGAAGCATCATTTGGGCTTCTCAGTTGATGACTGGGCTTCCACAAAACATGAATCACAGGCTTAATTTAAGCATCATGCAAACTCTTTTGAGAAGAAGCTATAACACATAAATGTTGCAGCTAGTCAATCTTTTGTACAGATTCAAAAATGGAAAAGTACCTTCCATTCCCATGGTGAAAAATAAATGACAAAACTGATAGGTATTACAGTTTAAGTCGTGTGTAGTGAAAAAAAAATCCACTCTGGATGATGTAATCTAGTGTTACATCTAATGAAAAATGACAGCAGAAACCATGCCAAAACCATAGTAGTAAATAAATATATGAGAATGTTTGTTTATTTATTTATTTTTGTAATCTGAATGGTTAAATACAAGCAAGAAAGAAATGTCCAGTGTGTGTATTAATCACATTTTCTGATTACAAAATTAAAAATAACTGCAGTATGTTTTTCAGAGGAAAACATTTTTACTGATTATATGTCTGTGTCCAGAAATTATATCAGACTTCTGAAAAGTCTGACTTTTGAAAAATAATTAGAATTAATAAAAATTAGAATTGATGATAAACTTGCCTATGAAAGGAATATAAACATAGACACTGCTTAGCAGTGGAGACAGAGAAGCTTTTTATACGTGACTGAAATTTGACGGAAATTCACCACAGTGTTCTGATGAACATTTACTCCTATCTCTGAACTACATGCAAAAATACCAACCTTTTCACTGGCTATGTATGTATTGAGTTTTCCAAGCCTAGTATTTATGAAATGTATTTAAACAATCTAATTTCACAGAAAGATTTTTGTGAAACAGGGCTTTAACATCAGAGAAAAACGACGTTATTTTATAATTGCATGTGTACTGGGTGCAGGTGCTCAGATGCTGGCAGTGGGGGCTGCAGGGCAGCCTCTGTGAAGAGGCCAGGTCTGTCCCATGCTGGACACAGGAACTTCCATCTGTCTCCAGCTGACCCACTGGAGGACACTGCTGATCCCAGCAGCCAAGGTGGTGACATCTCAGTGAAAATATGTTTAAGAAAGGGAAAAATGCTGCTTGGCAGAGAGAAGTGAGGAAAAAAATTGAGAGAAACAGCCCTGAGAAACCCAAGGTGATAGAAGAAGGTGGAGGAGGAGTGGAGTGCCAGAGCAAAGAATCCTTGCAGCCTGTGGAGACACCATTGTCGAAAAATACCTGCACTGCAGCCCATGGAGAGGACCACATAAGTGGGTATGTCCTGGAGAAAGTGGCCACCAAAGAGCCCGTACTGATCCCATACAGGATAAACAAGTGAAAAGGAAGGAACAGCGGAGCGGACCTGTTATGGACTGACTCAATCCCCCATTTCCCATCCTCCTGTTTTGCTTTGCACCAGAATAGAGAAATCATGAATGAAGGAGTAAAGCTGAGCCTTAGGAGAAAAAAAGAGGAAGGCAGTGTTTTGATTTGTCTCTTCCTACGTCAGTCTATTTTAATTTGCAATAAATGAAATTAATTTTGCCCGAATTGAGTCCATTCTGGTTGTGATGGTAATTGGTAAGCAATCTCCCTGGTTTAACCTTGACCCATGAGATTTTTCCCCTTATTTTCTCCCCTTGTCCTGTTGACAAGGAAGAGTGAGAGACTGGCTGGATAGAAAGCTGGCAGACAGCCAAGGTCAGCCCACCACAGCAGGTATTCCTTTGACTGAATAGTCCAAATTTTATATATATATATATTTTAAAATACCAGCTCGTGTGGAAGAATCTCTGGAGAGAGGATATGCCTTAGACTGTATGACTGGGTACAGAAAGAAAAAGGTGTGTGCAAAAATATATATACCACCTCTTGTCCTGTATGATTTTTACTGGTAGTAGGTAAGACCTGAAAATGGATGAATGAATAATGTGTCATCATGCTGAGCTCAGCCAGAGGATAGGTCTAGTGGCAATCAGAGTTAGGACAGGTCAGAAGCAAAATACATGGATAGCTATACGCACATGTGCACCTGAAATAGCTATTCTTTACTTCTCATTCAGAGATATACTTAAAATCATAAGCTTATGACTAGTATTTGAAAACATCTATGCATTGAACTTCAATATTCCTCTTGACTTTGAATTACACTACAGTTCATGAGTACCCACTGTGAGTAAGGTTATTGCAGGAATGAGAAGATTAATCCACACGGCCAATAAGCAAAGCCAGGTGTATTTTAAAATTCTGATAGCTTATATAAATCCCTTTAACACAGTTTCAAAAGTTTTTGACACAATCCAGCACATCTGAAGCTGTGTTTTAGCCAAGGCTTTACACAGCACAACTACTTATTGTAACATTAGTCTGCATCTCAACAGGATTTCTCACATATATTCACTCAACACTATTCGAAGAGAAGTTCTATCATGAAAATGCTGTACAAAGGACTCACATTTTTGCACCTGAATCTTAAGGTCACAGAATCAGAGAGTTCACTGTGCACTTCATCGAGAAGAAATAGCATAAATGTCTAGCTGGGATCCAACCAGAAAGGAAAACTGAAATAAATAAATAATAACAACAAACTCACAAAAAAACCACACACACACCCCCCCCCGAAAAAACAAACCAACTTGGTAAAATGTTAAAATACTGATGATTGAGTGATATCACTCACTATTAAGCAAATGGAAAGCTTCCAAAAGAGAGGCTGTGTTGAGAAGATGATGTTCCCATTTACAAGCATTCTGGCCTCTGTTCTTTTTTAATAGATGCAGTAGTTAGAAAAACAAGATTACGGAGGCCCTGTGTAGACCCTATGGCATCTGGTAAAGTGGTCCACAATCTGTCTTTTTATTTTGGTTTGGTTTTGTTTTTTTTTTAAGGCCTACATCAAAGATGTGCCCTGTTTATCTTTGTGCATTTGCTGTGCAAGTGACCAGACGTAACCATTTAAAAACTTGACTGGATATGTGTCAAATTCCAATGTGAGGAATCCTTTCACCTCCTGTAGGGACATGTTAAATGGATTACTGACTTGAAATCTTTCTCCCTAGTTTTTGAAAAATATCTGTAATTTCAAAGGGTTGCAAATGTACCATAGCAGTCATATGGCCATTGCATTTTTTGGTTCTCTCCCTGTTAGTCATTGCTGCATTAAAGGCATACAACAAAGCCAAAAATTCACAACAAACTCTGTAATATGAAAATACTGTCATCCTAGAGTATTGGGAATTGTGATTTTTCTTTTTAGAATAATTGAGCCATCTACAGAAGAAAATCTGCCTTCTATTATTTTTATTTCAGATGGAAAAAAAAAAGTCCATTTTATGGGAAAGAATGTGCTTTGCAGACAAGTGGGTAAAAACGGGAACATTCTGAGAGGATTTACTTAGGAAAACAAAACCAATTTAATCTGAAAACACATTGTAAATGGAGTTTAAAATGTATAGTACTAATATAGGCATCGAAGAATATATCTGATTCCTTTCATTATATGTATTTTATTGGAAAATTATAGTGTAGGTGGATAAGCAAAAAAGCTTAGGTGTGGCCTTTCAGCACAGCTACAAAAAATGCATATTCTACAGTCTACAGCTATTATTGTAGGAATACCTAAAGATAATGATACTGATTTGACAGTGGGAGCTGGACTAGACCATTTCTGTGGTTCAGCTGAAATCTTCAATTTACCTCATAAAAAGGAAGTTACTCAAAAAAAAAGTAAGGAATGCATTTGAGTATGACATATTTGCTAATGACTTTGGAAGCTGTTACTTTTTTATAGCTCAGTTTAAAAGAGAGCAAACAGAAAAGTAAAAATGTCATTAAAATATTCAAAGAAACTTAGTCAACCCATAAAATAGATTTAAGGCTTGTTTTTTCTTTATACGACATTAACTTGTTCTTTCATCAGTAGTAACAGGGAATAACTGCTCAATAAGGGCATCTTAAAAGAGAGGTAATCCAGAGGAAAGGCAGAGATAATGTTCTGGTGGTTTCAGTCATCTCTTTGTTATTACTACTGACAGGTAACTGAATTTCTCCTTTGCCTGAAGCTATACCACCTGAGGTTCTAATCTTGTCAGATTTTATGTGCTAAACATGGTTGAGAGAGCTCTAAGGAATAACAGGTACTGCAGGCAACAGTTATTCTTCCTTTTGTCTAGTGACACTTGCCAGTACAACACACTTCCAGTGCAGTTTTCCCTCAAAATGACTTAATACTTCCAACAGTATTACAGTAACAGTATATAATAGCTTCTGTTATATGATCCAGGAGATAGGAGATAGGCCAGCAGACTCAAAACCAACAAAAATATTAGCTTATCTCACAGTTTTGCCCATTCTGTCTGACTGGAGATATATCTGGAAAGGACAAATCAGCAGGGTGATCAAAGACCCATAGGTGCCATCATGCATTTGCTCAACTCTGCTCCACCATGATGTGTAACTGTGTAATACACCCACTCGGAAAAGGGTAGAGTCTGATATTAATCTGTTCCTTTATTTTTTACAACTTTTAGTGATTTTACATACTAATAGAGATATCCAGCACCACAACCAAGGTAATTAAAATCCTGACAAATGAGAGTTCATGAAGCGAACTCCAGCTTTGGCAAAGGGAAAGAAGATTGAATAGCTGCAATATAATGTCACTTTTTTTTTTTTTTTTTTCTGCATTGCTATGATGGAAATTAGAAAAGAGACTTTTAATTATATCAATGTTTTTCTAGTGTGGCAAAAGGTGATGATGTCTGTTTATGTTCTAATGGGGTGATTAAGTTTGACAGGTAGTCAAGTTCTTAGAAACCTTGACCTGAAGCTGAGGGAAGGAGTACAAGGTATTTTGTTTCTTGGTGTTGGATTCTTCCTGGAACCATAAACTGTGATTTTTCTTCCCCCCCCTTTTTTTTTTCTTGTTTTCCCTAATTTGTGTCCATCATCATCTTTGACTGCTATACATTTTTCCAGTTACTAGATTCCTTCAAGAAACATATTTCCTGAAAACTGTAGAAAATTAATTATAAGACTTCCATGAATCCTACTTTGGATTATTTTGATTTATATTTAAGTTTAACACCAGATTTAGTTTTTACTTATGGATTATAAGGCATCTGAAAAATGTTCACACTTGTTGACTTCAGTAGCCCTTGCATTTTTAGAGGATTTCTTTAAAGCTGATGAATCTCACAGAATGCAGGAAGGGTGACAAATTTTACCAACCCAGTTTTATATCTCTCCTCCATTTCTACACATTATGAATATATGAATATAACCATTAGTACCCTGTATCTCCCAGTGTCTCTGTGGAGCCTTGACAGTTAGCTAAGATACTTCTATCCTCTCCTTTTTTGAGCTGTCATTGTGGTTAAGTGGTTGACTCAAGTGACATGTCATATAATTTGTCTTTTATTATTTGACTATTCACTATTCCCATATTTAATGAAAAAAAACCCCAAACCCAAACCCAAAACAACAACAAAAAAGATGAATTGCAAAGTAGATGTTTTGAAATTTTTCAAGACTTTATTAAAGCATATACAAAGTAAAGAGTGTACGTGTCCATGTCAGAAAACATCCTTTTTTACATTTGAGGCATATAATTTCTATCATAGTCTAAATAAAGTCACAGTTAGTCTTGGCATACACAGAGTCAATGTCGAATACTCCGATGAAGTAACTGAGTAAACACTAAGTAAATCTTGTTTTATTTAGCCATGCACAAGTCATTGAACAGAGTTACTTACAAACATCACACTGAGAACACTACTTTCTGGAAATCTTGGCTTTCTTATTATTGCCTGGGGTAATTTTACACAATATATTAACTGAATATAAAAATTATAATGAAGGGGAAGTGCAAGTACAAAGCAAAATTCTGTGCTGCCTGACTCAGTGTCTCCCTCCATAAAGCCTAGTACCTGGCCCTCTGGGTGAAGCATGTCTTCCCAACACTGGAACCTTGTTTTCCTGATAAAAAAAAAAAAATTTAGATGATTATGAAACAGTGCCACCTGGTGCTACCTGCCCAAACAAAAGCTTTAAAACAGAATGAAAAAGAAATAACCAATCAAAAAAAAAAGAAACGGTGTATTTTATGACATTAAGCATATGATACTGTGTTGGTTTAGACCTTGTACTCCACTATAGCCTTCTTTTCCATTCTTCTTTCACTGCAATTCATGAGATGAGGTTTAATTGTGATTTACCCTGAGAGATAATTGATAGTAGCTTATACTAAAAATGCACAAGGTAATATAAGAAATTGTGTAAATTATAAGCAGTGTTATTGGCTAATAATTATGTTTTGTGCTATCACTAATATCTGAAATATTTGAGCAACATGCTCTTCTGGAAGTGTCCCTGCCCATGGCAAAGGGGTTGGAAATAGATGACTTTGGAGGTCCTTTCCAACCCAAACTATTCTATGACTGTATGATTTTATATCTAGTCACCAATTCAGAAGTATATAAATGTTTGTGTGCTGCTGAAACACAAAGGTATTGGACAAGTGGTTTAGATGGAAAGCAGTGTGAATAAATTCAGGAAAAGTTTAGTATCAGCTGAAAACTCAGGTCTTAGTTAATTATTTATATTTTTACTTTTAGAATAAGTCATCCCAAGCAAGGGAATAAGAAAGCAATGTGACATAATTTAAATATTTAATTTGCTAAATTTCCTCTTGCAAAAGTGATTTCCTCCTCAAGTCAGCCATCCTGGATTTATTTTTCACCTATATATTTATTGTATATATACACACATGCACACACAAAAGATTTGCATGAAATGACCATCAGCCATTAAAATATTTTTACAACTCCCATTAGCTCAACAACCCTCTTGACCTCACATAGAAGTATCAGCTGAACCACAGGAGCTTTTCTTGATTTTAGCCTTGGCTGTAATAACATGAAGCACAGAAATACTTCATTCCAGGCACCAGATGGGCTGGTATGTTTGTTCTAGAGTCTTGCCATCAGCTTGCAGACACAACAGACTACAGATAAATATCACTAAAAGAAAAATACTTATTGGCTTTCAGATGATTGTACCAAATCTGTTGCTGCAGTATGTTTCTATTTGTCCATAACTGTACTGAACCCTTAGTTCTTATAACTGCAGAATCTTGAAAGGATGACATAATAGGGTCCTCCTGGGTCATGAGTTTGTGCTCTGCTGTCTTTGTACAATGTTAATCTTTCATGGCATTGGTCTGAAATGAGCAGTGCTCATTAGAAATGGCAAACAAGACTTACTGACTTTAAAATAAAAGTTCTTCATAGGTATCCCAGCATCTTACAAGTCCTGAAGGTTGTTGGTTTTGTTGTTTCTTTTTTTTTTAAATGTATTGTTTGTTTGGTTGGATGTTTGGTTTTGGTGTTGTTTTGGTTTGGTGTTTTTTATTGTTTGTTTGGTTTTGGGTTTTTTTTAACATCTGTGACATTTTTCCATTGCACTCACTATATTGCTTTGCTCTTTGAAGACAGCCACCATTTCTCCACCTGTGGTGGGGAGTCTCACTTTTGTCCTCATACAGAAGAGTCAAATAGAGGTCTGCTGTGGAAGAAGCATCCACAACAGATGGACATCCATAGCAGATGGACCTGGGTAGCTTCAGCAGCTGATGTAAGTGGTAAGTGCCAAATCATCCAGATTTGATCATGCCATGTTTGTTATTCCCAACCCTCAAACTCAAAGCTGATGAAACAGATTAGAAAGTCACCATTCTTCAAAGAAATCAGTAGCCCATATGCCTAAACTCCCCTTTTGGAGCTCAGAGAGGATAATAATTATAACATCTTCCCTGGAGATAAAGACCTGGATTCTCTATTTTTCTTCACTGGGACCCAAATCTAGGAATTCAGTATCAGGAGAGCCTGACACTCATTATTTATTCTTAACTCCCTCTGGATTTATACCAGCTGGAATGGCCCAACATCCAAGTATTTTCCTTTCATTTAGAGACTCTATTCCTATTTTTTTTTGTGTGTGTGTGTGTGTGTGTGTGTGTTCTAGGGTTTCATTATTCCTATAAATGTTTGTGTGCTGTAGGATGGTTTTTTTTTTCCATTTTGAATAAATTCTGGAAAATTACATTTAACTTAAAAACAGCATTAGGAATTACAAGTCACATGTGGTTTATGTGATGATTAAAATCGACTAGTCCTAAAGCTGAAAATTTACAGTAAGAGAAAAAAATAACAGAAAAAGTTGAAAAATGTTTTATTTTTCAGGGATCACAGACATCTAAGGGCTAATCACTGACTGCCTTTATTATGCAAAACGGCATCTGGTGTTCAGCTTCCACATTTGGAAAAAGTGTTGTCTAATGAACCTGCTATTCTACACTTGCTTTCTACTTTTAATATCCTGTTAATCACACTGATGGCTTATCTGCACTAAGAATCAGAGTTTTAAAAGGAATTAAATACATCTATCCAAAGGTACAGAAATATAAATCCAGTTATTAGTTAGGTCACTGACAGCATTAGACTACCCATTAGTTTGCTTTCCTTGGGAAGAGCTACAGATACACAGATGTGAAAGGGAAAAAGTGTCATAGTTTTGACTGACTTTCAGCCTTTGCAGCATGGCCTGTGGTGCAGAAAGACAAGGAAATCCTATCAGAAAAGCCTAATTAAACACAAATACTATAATGCCATTTTTCTTTATTGGGAGAATTTTTTTAGAAGACTTGTCATATCCAGTAGAGCTGTTGAGATAGTGACATCATGAATTACATGATTTGATAGCTCCAATTAAGAGGAAACATATTTTTCCTGTTTCTTGCTTCCTCCTCCACTTTTCCGGAAGTACAGGGCATTGGAGAGCAGTAGTGAGAACCAGACAGGTCTTTTATGTAGGACAACATGATTTGTATATGAGACAGATGAACCAGGGCCAAGAGCTGGAAGGAATATGCCCTAGGAGTTCATGGCTTGCATGTTACGTGTTCAGACCAAGAGCATCGATAGAGTAGGAAACATGGGTGTGACTCCAGCCTGTACTGGCTTGCCTCTAAATGGGAAAGCTCTCAGGAAACATCTCATGGAACAGTAGGGACAGGCCAGCCTGCTGTCAGGCTTCAGTATTGTGTTGTGAAGACAACAGGGAAACTTGGATCACTCCAGGAACCATTCTACTGAGTAAATACCTGCTACTTAATGGCATGGTATGGATTTCAGGCAAATAAAATAGCCAAAAGATACAGTGCAGAGCTTGAGTTTGAAAGTTACAGGATGCAGGGAAGCAAAACATCTCTTCTCCCCACTGACCAATTTACCAAAGCGCCCAGATATAGGTCTTGAACTCTCAGTGGGATTCATCTGACCCAGCATAGACACCTAAATATACTCATCTAATCGTGAACTGGTTATTTTAACAGGTGCCCTGCTACCAAATGACTCAAATAGGTCAGCTGAATCCCTCTTTAAAAGTGTTTATATCTCTCTGCTCACTACAAAGTAAGTCTCAAGTGACTAGTTCAGATGTAGACGTCTACACTGCAGATGTCTAAAGTTAATGAGATGAATCTCAAACATAAGTGTCCTAGCCACTCCGGAACAGAAAAAGAATTTGAAAGTAGTTTTCTAAAATATACAAATTAAAGTGTTGTTCACTTACAACACTTCCATACCAATTGTTCCCAGCAGTGAGAATGTAAAGATCTGGAAGAGAAATAGTTTAAGCCCTCTTAAAAAGCACTGACAAGTTGGCAGCACTGTTGCCAGTCCTGTGGAACTTTTACTATATGAACAGCACTACTAGTAAAGATGGGATTAGACCTGGAGGAAACTGTGCCATTCTGTCATGGTAACATTGCCTACCAGGATTTGGTAATGTAATGTCACCTGATGTGTTGAGATCTAATACATTGTAAAAGAGGTTCTTAAATTAGGTAAAATACCAGCATGTAATACGAGCTAGCTGAATTCATTTTCCCACCTACTTCTTGCTCATTCTTCTAGTTTGTTCAAAATAGAAGAGCTAAGATGCAATAGCAACAGTTTTGCCTAGGAACTTAGTTTCATTTTAGATCAATTGTTATTGGTTCAAAATTATCTGCATTCTTGTGTTTTATTTAGTGGCCAACAGCTATTTTATTCTTAATTAAAGTTTTTATGTCATTTCATCCATATTTCATTTTCATAGTAAATCAAGAAGATGGGAGATTTGTTATAAATCATTTTGTGCTTTAGGGAAACCAGGCTAAAGTTGTATACCTTTCTTTGAAATGTATCATAAAAGATGATTCAGTTACTGATGAGGCATAAATGTATCTAATGGCATATTCTGTAGGGTGATTTGTTTTAATTGTCACAGTGGGACCTGATATTACACAGTGGTAGAATGGGTCACTGCATTATAAAATTAAAGCTGATGCAAGGCATTCATTTCTAGCTTATTTGTAAACTCAAGTATTTGAGATAAAAATACACTGACTATAAAGACAGTGTATGGCAACATGCACAGCAGTGGCAAATGTCTCTTAATAATAAACAGATGCATGAGATCAGAGGTTAAGGAAATTCAAGGGAGTGGCACACTGGGATTTTGTCATATAAGCATTAGCCCAAATGAAGTAAATAGAAAAGTATCTGAGGGTAGAAATAATTTCTATTACCAGAGGTTACTCTTCAAGGGCAAATAAATGTGCTGTCTCATATTGCTGTGCCATAGGATGTGAAAAATACTCCAAAATCTTGTTTTTGATGAAAATCCTTGAAGTAAATTTTCTGAATTTTCAAAGTTTAAAAACTAACAGTTACTGTATCAGTGACTAAAGGATGGGTTTTCTGTTTGTGTCTGTTGGGTGCTTGTTATTTTCATTTTTGCTCTGTGATGGAGTATAACATTCTGTACCCAAAAGCATTTCAGAAGCACATTATCTGTTCATGTGTACATCTTCCGGTCCTCACCTCAACTGGCAGCACTGGATTGTTTTGAACTTCTCTGTTGAGTTTCTTCAAAAATTAAAATAAGAATCACACAGCTCAGTATCTCATACAGTATTATCAGTTTCTGTAAATATCACACAGGAAAATTGGTTTAGGCAATGTTTGGAATTAGTGAAGACAGTAATTTAATTTAAATCTTTCAGCTGACCTCAGAAAGCTGGATCCTTTACCTATTTATCCAAAATCAGTCATTTTTTTTTTAATGAATCATGGTGCAAGACAGTGGATAAATCTACCCTCAGACTTCATTTTAATTAGTGTCTGCAACAATATCTTTTTTTTACCTATGTCCCACTACAAAACATAACTTTTATCAGCACCTAAAATTCTGGAACTGACAAGTAAACTGAATTCTTGAACAGATTCTCCACTTTCCAAAAAGTTAATCTTGTTTTTAAATGGCATCATTACTCAGATACTATAAGACAGAGGTTATCATTTGTCTTTCATAACAGTTCACTTCTATTAAATCCTATACTGGGATTGTTGGAACACCAGAAATCATTCCACTTCTGACACTGAGGTCTAAGAATAAATGAAAAAAAAAAAAAAGAAAAGAAAAGAAAAAAAAAGTATCCAGAACAATTGTATACCTCTCATTTCACAAATATGGGGAAGAAACAAGTGAAGCTAGACTGAAAATTGAAGATGTTACTGTAGGCTGTGTTGTATCATAAGTATATAGTAATCTACCATAGATATATAGAGAGTCCACCAACATCATTCTGAGACTGGAAGTAACAATGATAAGACCCACAGTGGTTTTCTACAAGTCACCATGAATTTTCCCCCCAAAAATAATAGAAACTTTGGAAGAGTCATCACATTTAAACTATCTGTCTGTAATTTCTTTATGTTACATGTGTCCTAGAGCAGCATTTAAAGTCAGCATTGAAATGTGCTGAAAACATGATAAACAAAGGTGTAACTTTAAAGCCTTTCAAGGAAACATTAACATCACTCTATTTCACGAGGCTTACTATTATCTTACCTTCAGAGGAGTGCAAGAATAGGGGTGTAATTCTGTAGGCAATAGCAAGATGTTGGGAAAGAAAAAATCAAATTAACAACTTACTATTTTTAGAACTGCTTGATCAATATATACTATACAAGCAGTAGCAAGAGAATTCTAATTGTGTCTGCATTTATCCATTTACATATTACCCTATTTATATTCAGATAATTTAGCTATATATCAACTTGTATACTGTTTCCTTAAGGCAAAAATTCTGAAGTGCTTATTCACTTATATAGTATTACCAAATCTCAGAGTAGGTCTGTATGTGGATATAGATATAACTGTTAACATATGTGTGTTTATATGCAAACGTACCTAACCAGAGAAACACAAGGTTGTTCAGATTTAGGTCAATGTCTTATGATTCTCGTTTTCTTCTTTTCCTATGTCCTGTAGCAATCAGGACTATAATATTCTCCTGTAGCTTTGTGTCCAACAAAGCTCACTGATTAAGAACAGTATCCAGTGCTAGGGTCCAGTAGCAACATTGCTGTGCAATCCAATGCCCACATGCATTCCTATCTCCTAAGGTAAGGGATTCTTTTATGTCAGATTTAGAATAGAATTTTTCATAAATGTCAAACACCAACAAAGTTTTCTCCTCTTATGATACCTATTAAATATCAATGCTATGTTGGTGGCAGCAGCCAAAATTCTCATGAAAATAATTTTATCATTAGCACACTGTGCTATTGGGCTTACCCTGTGCAGCTGGCACTTAACTACTATATCTTCTACTTTTCCTTCTCATTTATCATTACTTCATTATGATAGATCATCAAGTCATACAACCAGAGGTGGGAAAGGCCTATATGATCATTAGTATAGCAATATTTTTCTTCCTTTCTTCCACCTAGCTTAAAGTAGGCTTGAAAATGAGCTTCTATCAATGTATTTTGAGAGCTACAAAACACTACTGACTTCTTAGTTTCACTTTTTAAGTTTTGGCAGAGGTTACAGTTCTTAGTACTACAAATACTTTACAAATTCTCCCTCTCCTTCCACGGGAGATTTAATGTGTGAGAAGTGAAGTCTATTCTCTTTCTCCTCTTTTAATCAGGGGTGACCTGTAGAACAGCTGTGATTTCTTGAATCTGAAAAATATATGAAAAAAACTATCCTTCTCTGTAGACCTTCACTTCAATCTTGTTGTATGACAATTTGATATGTCATATGACAATTTTATTACTAAAATCAGACTGATTTAATTTTTAAATTCTTATTGAGTTTATTTATTGTTCTGTTGATTTCTGATATCTTTTTTTCTGTGTTTCTCTGCCTCAATCTTTGAAGCTGTTATCACCTCTTGTAACATTCAGTATATCACTGCCTTTTCAGTTCTCTCCAACAGACCACAGAAAATAAAGAAGGGAAGTTAACAGTGATGACCACTATCTAGGAGCTGCAGATAGAAACACTTTCTTTTCCCATTTTGAATGAGCTACCTGTTTATGCCTATTTTATAGGTACCTGACAGCCTGTCTGTTCTCTTTTGAAGCCAGGTCATCTAACAGGTCAATCTATTACTGCCCTGAATTGAGTCTGCTTTGTGGAACTGTTCATTGCACTGACATATATGATTGCAGTCCTTCTTTGCTTCCCCTCCTCAGTTTCACTCACATTTTCTAGGAAAAGGAAAAAGGTTGTTAGATTTAGATACTCTGTGTATCATTTTCATACCCAGAGAATGAAAGCTGTTTCTCACATTGCAAAAGGGTATATGCTTTAAACATTGCTTGATCAGGAAGGCCTCAAGTAAACATCTTAACTTTTGTTTCAGACTGTTGTGCAAGCCAAAATGGGTTCAGACTAGAGCACACCAGTGAAAATAAAATATGCGGACAGGTTTTTCTTTTAAGATATAAATATCTGATCTTTCACTTATCGAGCCCTGGACAGTCTATGGAACCTTTTGCAAACTTACTTTATTTACCTTTATTAAAAACTTAGCATAGATATTCTCATATTTTAAATGCGCTTTTCACTGCTAATAAATCACTATGTGAGGTACTGTTTTCTCGACATGATCATATGCTATTCAGCAACTTATGTCCATCCAGATTGATAAGGTTACAATGTACATATCTATACTAGAACTGATCACTTACTTTGTAGTTAGTTGTAAAAAATAGACACATGCAAAGTAGGATTCAGGTGGACTACTCCTTAGAAAAACCTGTATGTCTCTATGAACAATAAGGGAAGATTGAAGGTAGAATTTTACATAATAAACATCTCGAGGCAGATTAGATGCTACTTAGTGTAAAAAAACATGTGACTCCATGCTTTTCAGGTTAGTGTTGGATTCTTTACTGTTGCATCATCCTGAGGATTTTTGTAGCAATCTACAGTTCAAAATTGTGCAGCAAGATTTTCTACAGCCTAGTGTACCCTGAAGCAGGTTTTATATTTTGCTTCTGTTTGTTATGGACCACTACAAAATCTCCAGAGCATAAGCATGGAAGGCTTCCTCCTTGCACCCATTTAAACCCCATGCAAAAGCCTTACCTTTTTAGTAGATAGAGAACAGACATGTTCAGTACAGAAGCCTCAAGACTGGCATCTGTAAGTTAAATCAACATACAACTTGTTTAAATCTTCCTGAAATACCCTCTGGAAAGCTTGGTGAGGAATCACTTTTCTGTCTTAATAGTGCTCACCTCATTTCCAGTAGCATTCTCCTATCTTATTTGATAAATAGATTAAATCCATTCAGAAAATCATAGGCCATGAATTTTGCTGTCAACAGCAATTCAGGTAATTGTTAGTTTTATGCCTCCTTCACAGAACCATATGATTAACATGGCTGCAAAAGATCCATGCAAACCAAATGTAGATGAGATATAAATAATTTGGAGCTGACAAAGTTTTCTGAGGAATTAATCTAAACTATTACTTCATAATGAATGTGATGATAGTGAGGTGATTGACTGACAGAAATGAATAACTCAGTGAAACTTCTCCCTCACAAGACTGAGTTAGTTATCATTTTCCCTTCCCAGATCACAAGTTCCTTCATCCTTAATCCTTTCTCTCTATCCAGAAAAAGATTCAAAGTAAATTTCTAAAATTCCTTCCCTGAGACTTTTTAGGATATAAAATCATTAAAAGAAAACTGATAGCACAAGAGTTCTGTGCTATGGCAGCCATGGCTTTTCTTCTTGCATTACATTTTTAGAGCTTTTTCCTTATATTGTAGGCCTAAAATGTTATGCCATTTCCATCATCCCTGTCCTGTGTTGCTTTCCAAGTATCCTCACAGTCATGTGTTTTTTTCCTCAACCAGAGATTCTAAGCACTAGACCTTTATCCACTAAAGAAACCTTCCAAGAATATTGCTAAATAGCCATGCGGGTGCAACTCTGCAGTGCTTCATAACTAACATATCTTGCTATTTAGTAGAACTTAATTTGGGGTAAGATTTAGCTTGTTCAGAGATGGGAAAACAATTAATAGATGTGCTAATCATCTGAAATATATATCAAATACAACCATAGAATGAACATGTATTCTGATACGTTGCAGAAGATAAATTATGGATTCTTTGCTTCAGGCCCTTTCTGGTATTTAAAGTAATTGCATTAACAGATAAGCTAAACTTCTCCCCAGATGTTGCTCCAGTAAAGAAAAATGCTAGCTAAAAACAAGCAGGGAAAAAAGCTAGCCAGTGGACTTAACACTGTTAGAATGATCAGAGTTTAGTCAAAATCAGCAAGGCCCAAATCCACAGACAAGTAGATGAATGCTGAGTATAGCATAAGCCAAAAGCTCAGCTTCTGGATGTTAAAATAGAATTTCTAATCCTCATTGAGGCATTTAAACTATAATTAGACTTCTTCTGTCTTCACAGCCAGAACCACTGCATAGCCATAGCAATAGGAAGACAAACTGTTACGTTTGCAGCAGTATTCTTCCCATGAAGAAGGGTAGCCCTGGGTTCTTGTCCCTGTTCCCCCTGCTGTGATTCCTCTTTTTAAAACTTCTGAAACACTATTTTTCAAAAGAGTTAGATTATCAAAATGAGAAAAGGCTGGGGGAGGTTACCTGTTCATGAGGGGATCAGAGTTAGAGAAATATGGAGCAGGACCGGATTACAATGCAGGAACTGGGTCATGGTAATGGTTCCCATCCTCAGTCTCAGCCTGCACAAAGGGTAAAGAGGTATACCAAGTCTTGTATACTGCACAAAAGTGAGAATGTGCACATGGACCAGGACAGGGACTCAGCTGAGGAATAATCATTCACATTTATGCTACTTAACTGTGCTTGAGATTGTGAACTGAGCTTTTTATTAAAAATCACAAAGCTTTGCTGACACATGTGACTGAAACTCTTTCTTTAAGCTACCTCATTACAATACTCAGCAAAATGTCTCCTGTCTAGGTACTAGGGAGATGCTGCAGAGGTGTTAAAATGTTGTTTGGCTACAAACCAAAGAAGTAGCCAGTAAAACCAACAATAAGAAATAACTCAATTGTTTGTTGTCTGTTTTTTAGTTCACAGGGAGATGAAATAACATTATATAGATAAGAACATTTCTCTATTTCTATCTTAATACCATCACTCAGGAACTTGCCACTAAGTATTAATTAACAAAATCCACATATTCACACCTGTAAAACAGATGTTGCTGAGCACACAAATGCAGCCACAGTAATTCACACATTTCTAGGCTACTAAATCATTACACTTTAATGCTTAAAAAAATGGTAAGATAGTAATAGAAAATCTTTCAGCAGCTGTCACTGTGGCAGGAAAAACACACCATTGCTAGACAGCATTAGCAATCTACTAAGTCTTAGCACCTTGGACCACAGCCAAAAAGCTTACATTACCACTCTTAGCTGTTCTTATCCTGTGGTTTTGTTACTGTAATAATGTAGTTTGCAAATCATCAATATAGGTTTCTTTTTTTTATATATAAAAAGGGCTGAGACAGTGGTCTTTCAAATCAGTTAATAATGTTACATGCAAATAGACAGACCTAATCTAAAGAGACTGTTATTAAATTATACTGTATTCCTTGGTAGTGGGAACAGGTAGAGCTGAAGTCCCTATTGTGGTGAATTGTTTGATTTAATAAAACCTTCATTATTTCCAAAATTTGTATGAAAAGAAAACTAAATAGATTGCTTCTGGGCACATCACTGGAAGTAATCTGTGTTCCTTGAAAGTGACAATGCCCTGAACATGATTAACATTTTCAGATTTGTTAAACAGTTCCCATAGCAAAGACTGAGGTTATTCCCCTGCTAGTCCAATATCACTGATTACATTACTCGTGCAGGTCTATTTCTGAAAATACTGTTTTTAAGCAACTAGAATGTGTAGCAAACATGCTGATTATCAGCTAGAAAAAAATGAGTACATTTTATGCCTGAAGATAGGTGGAAACCTTGTCAGTCTAAGTAGATTATGACAGAGAATTAGGTCAATTTCCAGTGAAAGTGTTATAAAGCTCCTTTGTGATCTCTGCTATCAGAAACCACCACAAATAATCTTGCTGTTTCAGTAATCTTCTACCTTTTTCTCATGTTGATCTTCGTGAAGGTTCCATCAGTTTTATTCCTTACCTTGAGCAAGTAAGCATGACTTAATAATTTTCTCCATATTAAAAATTACTATCTATTTATACACACATACAGAGTGAGAGACAGAGAGGTTTGCAGATTTTCCATTCAATACTGGAGTTTATTCACTGAGGGTGAAATATAAGGATGATTAAGTTACTCAGCAGTACAATATGAATCTATGGAACAATGCAGAAAATGCTGATAAATTACAACATAGACCAGGATTCTAGAACGATGCAATATATATATCTAGCTTGACATTTTGTAAAAAACCCACAGTTAATATTTTTTTGGGGGCTACAGGAATCAAATGACTTGACATGGGGTCAAGGCTTATTACATTTTAAGAAAAAAGAAACCCATAATGATATATGGCCATTATGCATCAAGCTCCCAAGTGGCTTGATACCTGCCACCCAGCTTGTGAAACAACCTAACTCTGATTAGTTACACAGTACAGAACGACATGCACATATAACAATATAAAGCAGCTAAATTTACACATTCTAGTCACCTTTGGGAGTTGATGAACACCACTAATTAAACCAACTGCTGGGAACTCTTTTTAAGAAGCACTGGACAATTTTCTGAGACATTACAAAGCACGTTATTTGCAGAAGAACTTTTGTGTCAGAAGCTGGTGTTTAGATCCCATCTGAGGGAAAAGAACAGTTTTCAACAGCTACATGAAAGCATTTTTCCAAGAACACCACAACTGTCACAAATGCTGTTACTTAAATAAAACTGGTGCCCATTAGGCTGAAACAAAAGGAAAATAAGAATTATTGACTACATTCATCTGATTCTCTGGTTTCTGAATTGTATTCCATTGTTCTTTCTCAGTGATGAAATCCATGCTGATACCTGTGAATATGTCAAAATTGCAGAAAATACAGCAATAGCACATAGCATGTAGACAATGTGAGAATTTATTTCTGAAAATAAGCAGTAGCTTACCCAGAAACTTCCCTCAGTGCCTGAAAGGGGACATTTCTATATAAGACGTTAATTGGCCTAAGCAGAGGCATCTAGAAGGGGACCATAGTTCACAGTTCACATGAAATTCTGTTCAGTAAAAAGTCTGAATTTATAACAGTAGCTGTAGTTCTGATTATTACTGTATTCTAGAAGACTCTACAGAGCCATCATGGGTATTTTTTTCTTTTCTGTGAGATCACTGTCTGTCCTGGTGTGACTTCTAGAAACTCTGGTTTGAACAAAGAATGGTAGTCTAGGGATATCCTGTGAAGAAACCCCTGCAGACTAGATTTTCCTGTGGTTGTCTACCACAGATACACTATTTAGGACAAATCATACAACTCCGAGTACCAGAAATTAAGCATGGAAGTGCATTTTTAGGACTAGGATGATGATAAGATCTTACACTTCTGAGTGAATATGATATTTGACATGCTTAGTGCTTCACCAGGTCAATCCTAGGGTGTTATGAAAGCTATAAAAGCATTTTCAATATATACACATGTGTAAGCATGTCGAATGTAGTCAATTTAGTTGGAAAATGTAATTATTTTACATTTTTCTTTTTGATTTATTGTTCATATTTAAATTAGTATGTTCAGAAAAAAATATCAGATATTAGTTCATTAACTCTGCCCCAGAGAGTGGATCCATTATGTTATGGATAAATTTCCAAATTATTGCTGTACTTGGCTTTTCTTCGTGTGGAGATAGAAACTTTTAAGTTAGTGACTGCTTTGCAAAATGACTCCACATGTAAGGTAGGCAATTACAGCTTAAACATGAGATATTTTGACTCAAAATAAAACTGTCTTTTGTTATTTTGTGTGATAGGAAATAGCATTAGACCTTCCTTGGCTTGTTTAGCTGAGATCAATTTCTCACACGATCAGCCATTAGCCGTATGCCAAGTTCTTTTAGAGTCATGAAATGCTTGTTTGGGTGAGAGTGTTGACAGGATTTCATCTTCTGCTGAGACACATTTTGGAGATGTTGTCACACTTTATGTATTAGAAGATTGCAGTTTTCATGCATAATAAAGTTAAGCGTTTGTTCCTCGGAGCACAACTGCAAAGCATTGTAAAGTTTTGGAGTTAAAAGCTTTGAAACATTTTTGGTAGGCACAATCTAACTATACAGGGAGTTACCATAAAGACATTTCTTTTTATCTGGAAACATTCTTTTCATCAGCTATTGGGAAATACAGGGCAAGAAAGACAAAGAGAAAGATCATGGCAGAAGAGGGAACAACATGAGGTGCTACAAAGACACAATAACTAAACACAGACAAAACTAAACCTCTCTCATGTGAACATGCATGCAACCAGAATAATCAATTCAGTTATGTCTTCTTGCTTTTCACATATCCAGCTAGTATGTGCAAAGGTGCAACTGAATGACTAGGCTAGGAAATTAATTGAAATTGGCTCTCCCATTTTTTATTTTCTAGTCTACATAGCTAAACCAAACAAGCAAACAAACCACAATCTAACAAAAACACCAAACAAACAAACAAACAATCCACCAACAAATAAAAAACCTCCTTTGAATTGCTGCAGCAAGAACTATTGGTAACACAACACGTATTTGTCTGTACAACTAGAATTTTTGTGAACTACATACATCAGACATGCTGCTTTAGTATTACATTTTTGGTTATACATTTGAATAGAATTTAATAGATTTGTTTTATAGCTATCTTTGATTACAAACATTGCTTTAAATATCCTGTAAATCTTCTGAAATCAGGATACATCCAAATGAAGTGTAATATCTGAGTAACATTATTATCCCAACACAAAGCCCAGGTCACTTTTTCCCCTTTGTTCTGAATTTGTTTCCATTTTTATTATCTGTGTTTGTTTCTCCTTTAGAGTATATAGAGATATATGCATTGGAAAGTGGAAAAAACAAGTATTCATCAGTATTTTTTACCCCTTCTCTTTTCACTTGCATCAGAAAAATAGTGCATCATAACTCAAAATTATATCCATAATAGAAATTGCTGAGTACAATCCAAATTTAGAGAAGAAGCCATATCATAAAGTCAAAGGATGGTGTAGAAGAAGAATCTTTGTTTTCTCACTCCAGTATCAAGGGTTTTCCTTTTATGTGTCAGAAAGGTCACGTGGTAGATATGAGGAAGTTTATACAGTCTGTAAATCTCAACTTTTAGAATGGTAATAATAACAATTTTAAGAAATAACAAATAAAATAATAATAATAGTAAAAAAAAAAATTAAAAAAAAAGCAGAATAGTTTAAGGTGGCAGACTTATTTTGTTTCTCCAACAGTGAGAGTATGGGGAAAATGATGACTTCTATCTGATGTTCAGTCCTATCTCTAGTTTACCTTTATGAAAACCTGCATAAGCAGTCAGTCAGAGGCAGAGGTGGACAGAAAAGTGAATGTTTTTCTGGCTGGCTGCCATTCTCTGTATGGTGACTGATAATAATACTTAATCAAAGTCCTATCTGGGGTCTTTATCTTGCACCAGTCATTTGCTTGCTATTTGGGTCACGTCTCCCTGTTGCTAGTAACAGCTGGAAAATGATAACACTGCTATTTTTATTTATGTTTGAGGGAAAGATAGGTTTCTTCTTTCTTATTCCCCTCTCTCCCTTCCTCAATATACATATATTGGATTATTTGCCTTCAGTTGAACTCTGTAACACTGAACAAGCTCCAGACATTTTCTTGAAGATTAACATTTTAACAGAAATGCTTCCTGTTCATGAAAATAGTGAATTCATATACACAGCTGAACGTATCTACATGAAGGGTTGAATGTTTAAGAGGCAGAAAAAATACCAGTTTACTTTTAATAAATTTTGGTCACAGACAGATTTTGACAAGAAAATATCCCCACAGCACTAGAAATGTGTCCCTAGTCAAAAGCATATGAGGTAAAAGTCTCTGTTCAGGCCTCCAGTAGGAAAACCAGATTGAACTGTTTAATGAAATAGAGTGTAAAGGTAACCATAATCAGGCTAAGTATAGGTCTCTGAGTGTGTTTAGAGTGAACTAGATATGTCCAGAAGACTGAAGACTAAGTCAACTGATCAGTATGTTTTTAAAGAAGCTTTAAGTCTGACAGGCCTAACTTGTTTATCATTACTCTCCAGTAATGATACAGGGACAGATAGCTGAAGATCAAGTACTGTAAATTTCCCCAAGTCGAAATTTAATGGAGCTATAAGGCTGCAAAAACACTTACTCTGCCTAGGATGGCAACAGTGAACCATAGTTTTCCCCTTTTCTTCCATTTCAGTGCCCTTTACTAAACAAAACCAAGTTAGAAAGAAGGAGGCACACCTTCACAAATAAGTCCTTAGTTCCTGAAGGAACAGAGAGCTATACTGGGTTTATTTCTGGTGGAAACAATATTCTGGCCTCCCTTTCCTGTAATCAGGTTTTATTCTGATTTTCAGAGGTCTATCACAAAACAGTCCTTTGAAATTCTAGGAAGACTTGCACCAGCCATTTGTCAGACACTGAAGAGCACTGGATTTGTATCCTATCTCCTTCATGTGAAATGGAGTTGGGAAGGGGATGGTGGTTTGGCTAAGTTCTTACTTTGCTTTCATATATTTCATAGTTAGCTGCATCTTTGGTGGGAACTAGCCTTGACCCTGAAGTTTTTCATGAAATGAAGAGAGAAGAAAATTGAGTACATCCATATGGCATCTAGCAATAGCAAGAGTGAAAAGACATATTTTTGGCAGGAGTGGACACACTAGCTGGGAAAATCAACCAAACAGCATGAATATCAGACTTGTCTTAAGCCAGACATTAAGCTTGTTTAAAATACCAACTGGAGCAAGCTAGATGCAGAGTCAGATTTAGTTTGGTTTTGTTGTTGTTTTTTTTTTCTGAATATAACTTACCATTTAATGTCAAGAGTCAATGACAGACTCAGATTTAAGTTATAAAAAAATTACTTTTTCTGAAAGATTTAGAAAAGGAAAGCACAAGTATCCAAACTATATTGAAGTGAAACAGCTTGTTTATCTTTATTTGCCAAAACAGGGGAAAGCGAAAGAGAAACAAAGATTATAAAAACTAAATAATATTTTTTATGTTTTAAACTGCTCATTTGAGTATCCTTAGAAGGGTACGCAACATTTTCATATGCTCCACAAGAAAAAAAGAAAATTATTCTCTAAAACAATCCAGCATAAGAGAAAAACAAATTTTCTTTGTCCTTTTGCATGAATTTTATATCGACAGCAAAATTATTTTCCATTAGCAATATATGCAAAGATGAAAGGATCTAATATATAAAATGTCAAAATAAGGTAGTAGTGAATGATAATATCTTATCATTGGTAGCCTGAGCAGAAAAATAACAAATTTTAGTTAGTTAAACTGTAAGTAACATTCCCGAATCAAAGTGTTCATGCTTTTGACTAGATCATATCAGCAAGTTCTAGCTAAACAAATATTTTCAAAATGCTTTACCTAGCCTATCAAAACAATTAGATCTCTGAGGTTGTCTCTAATATCCTATAATATACAAAAGGTCATTGGAAGCACTGAGATTCCATGGATCAGCTGAGCAGACCAGTTATGGAAGCTGATAATGGAAAACAATAGAAATGGAAGTTGATAGAAATTAGCGCAAGAGATGCCTGCCAATTGCTTTGTAAGGATAAGAATCATAAGAAGGTCATTCAAAGTTCATTGGTGTGGCACAAAATAGATGAGTCAGAGGTGAATTTGTAAGGTAGCTAGGAGTTGGAGTCAGAGCTCATCAAAGGAAATGCTACTAAATATCAATCATAAGTATTGACGTTCATATCAACATAAACCATCTGTCTGAGTTCAACTTGAGAAAGCACAACATTTGAAAGGAAAGAAACACCCGTGCAGGCACAGCCCCAAATTTTCCTTAAAAATTACTTATTTAAAGTACTTAGATTGAAAAAAACACATAGCAATGATATGATGACATCCTTATGACTTCTCCATCTAAAATTAAACTAATAGTAGTGGCTTGTGCCACTAAATTTTTCATAAAATTTAGGTGAGACTGTCTTTAATTTTACATTACTTATCAGTAGTTTTCATCATATAGTCTCAATTAGATAAAAACTGAAGAAGTACAGTAAAAGCTCATTGATATTAATATCTTAAATTTAATTTAATAATAATACTTTAATAATTTTTGCTTACATTTTAGCAATCTTACAATAATTTCATTGCAGAAATTGTCATGTCTATGGAGAAGTGTTCACTACTAACTACGTATAAAATGAACCTGACATTTTAATGTTCCAAAATAGTTGTAACCCAAACATTTAAATTCATGGAAACTTCTTACACTCATGGTCTCTCCAGTAAGCAGCGTTTCAAAGCCACATTTCCTTAAGCTATGAATACCTCTAACTGAAAAGCATATGTAACTTTTAATATCATATATATCTTTGAAATTATAGTTTATCATTTTTGTGCATATAATCTATGAATCTATTTACCCCAAAACTTCTTAATTTGTATGTTTCATAACCACAATATGTCTTTTTTTTCCCTCCATTCTCATTCCATCTATATAAATACATAAATTCCACTTCAACTACTCTGATTGTAACATTTCCTAGGATACATCCGTCTGTTTCTAGGGGTTCTAGAATAGGTAATGAAAATGAAGATTTTAACTTTTTTATCTTTAGAATGTTACTAAAGATTTCTAAAATTAAGTGAGGTGAATCCAAGGCCTAGAGCAATTAACAACAAGAGACCGGCTGTATTAGTTGTTTTACTCCATAATCATGGAATTCAGTGGTGTTAGATTAATGTAAAAGCAGTCTGGGTGGGTGAAAAAATAAAGCATCAATTAAAAAAAAAGCCACATTAATTTGTCAATTAAAATGAAAATTAAAATGTAGCATAAAGGGAATAAGGTAAAGTGAAAAATACTATAAATGATGCATGTTAAGTACTCACGAAACACTAAGCCCCGAAAAACTGTGAATACAAATCTAACAACTGGATAGATATCAGTTTCCATCATCAGAAACATCCACAGATTTTCAATTTTGCTGAAATATACAGTATTGCAGGTGGATTTGATTACTTGTACACAGATTAATCTGTCTACATTTTGCTATGTCTGGGGTCAGATTTTAGTAAAGCTATCCCCAAAGTGTATTTCCCCCAAGATATTCCACTTTAACATATCATTTTCCTGAATGTGTCTTTCCATTATCCTTTTGTGAGTTTTTGTCACCAGTTTATAAAACCATACTCTGAAGGTAAAGTAATACTTTGACAATATAAATCTCTGCAGGGGAGCAGAAATCTTTTAATAAAAATCTAAATGGATTATTTCTTCTGCAAATGGTAATTGGTGGATTGGGTTAAGCAATTAAGACTCAAAGAAATAGATGTCATTTTCCCAGTGTATTCTGATGGAAACATAAATTTCTTCTCTATGTGGAAATGTTATTTCATTAATATTATCTAGAGTTAATACAGATAGGTAATTCAAGATTTGTAGTAGACCCGTGTCTTGGAAAATTTACAGATATTATTAGTAACCCAACAGTACATGTAATACAAAAGACCTTTGTATACTTTATCAATATAATATTAAGAAGGCACTGCAGTGCTCTGATTTCAAGTAGAGAAACTGATAGCTGTGTAGGTTGCTCAGCGATGTAGTACGATACAAACAGGAAAAGTAACAGAATGGGCTGAGACAGAGTGAGAAAAACAACACACCTAATTGAAACAGCATGAATTAAGGGAGCAGGATGGAATTTATCTCATCTGTGTTTAGTCATTTTTGCCAGGCCATTACTATGTTTATTCATCCAAGTAGAAATTTGCTCACAAATAATCAAACCTAAAGTTTCATGCCTCGCTGGAAAACACAATGCTGATCTGATCTGTGATCACTAGTGTAAATAAACAATAGCTTCATTTAACCCAGTTGTATTCCAGACTTGTAAAGACAAGTGAGACCCAAAGATGTCACTAAGAACATCTCTTAACACATGCAACTGCAGTACACTAGTGTACCAATCACTCAAACCACTTCCTGACATATTCAGAAATTTCATTTCACATTTCTGTCCTCATATATATCAGACGCCAGTATGATTACTTTTGTATGATTAATATGAACCTAGTCTAAACACCAGTTTTCAGCTCTAAGTAGTCTTATAAATAGTCTAGTTTTTTTATAATATTTCATTTTCTTACTAGTGTCCTACCTCAGAAGCTTGTTGTATCCCCTTTTTCTTTGTAGTTAATAAAATCTGAGGTTCCTTTTTGTTAACTATAATAGGAGCTACAATGAACTCTCCTGCATCTGAGCCAAGCTAGCTAACATCGAATGGCTTTTGGATTAGCCCCTGAAGAAAGAATGTCACAATTCAAGATATTAGTTAATCTAGAATGCCACAATTCAAGATATTAGTTAATCTAGATTTAACACAAATATGTTTGTGCTATACCCAGTGAGTATCATAATAAAATTTCAGTTACATTTTATATAAATTATATAGTTATATACATTTATACATTTAAAAATATTTTACATTATAAATGATAAAACTAACATAACATTATAAAATGCATAGTTTTTTATACATTTACATTTTATAAGAGCACTTATAAGGGCTATTAATAAGTAAGAGCTGGTTATAGACTGGAGAAATGTTCTGTGGAACTAGTGCTAGATAGCTCTTATGGCTTTCACATGCTTAAAAGGTATTCAAACTACCCTCCATAGTTTGAAGGATCAAGTATTTTACTTTAAGGACCTATGTAATTTTACACTGGAAATTTAGGAATATCTTCTATAATGAACCACTGGAATAACAATTTTGGCCTGAAAGGGCAATTTGGCAGCTCTTGATACACATACAGACTTTATACTCTTTACATCCTTTGCCACCTTCAATATTGAGAGATTAGTCCTGAACTACTGTTAGTTAACAGAGTGATGAAAAAATAATCAAGGAGTCTTCACTCAGCCCTTTGAAAATTTAAAAGCCTTATGCAAGCACAAAGCCTAAAATACATTATTGCCAAATACCACAGCATTTAGGGATATATTTCCAATGCTCTGTATAATGCAATAGTTTGAATAGTAATCACTAATATTTTGAAAGTGAAATACCTGCCAAAACATCGAGTACATGACAATTAGGCGAATTTGTTTGTAAGAAACCTTATATATTAGCAGTACACAAGCCAGAGCTTATCTAACTCTTGTTAAATCTCTGACCCTGAGGTAGGGAAGAAAAGATTTTAATTTTTGCAATAAAATTTCACTGTAGGTTTTTTCAGGTTAGGATTTCTCTAATGATGTTCAGGTAGTTAATCATCTAAACCCATAATTTCACAAAGAGTAAAATTTTGTCTATATTGATAGAGGTTTTAATTCAAACTCTTGTAGATAGGGAAACATATATCTAGTATCTTTTTCTCTAAAGAATGCTTATTAGGATTGTTTAATTTTGCACACTTTGATCATGCAAAAACGAACTGCATGAAATTTGAGATCATTAGGCCAGATTCTTTGCAGGTGTTACTCCACAAATTTCAGGGAAAATACACTTGGGGAGAATTTGACCCAGAAAACTTGAATCTTTTTGCATATAATGAAGATGATTAAGGTCAACGCCAGAAGGCAGGGCTGCTACACCACAAATGAAATAATTCCAATAGTTTTCTTTTCCTTTAATGAAAAATTGTATTTCGTAAAGAAATCTTCCTGAAGTACTTTCACTTCCAGATTTCTATTCCACATAAATATACGTAACCTTTAACTCCAAAGAATGTTATTTCACAGACAGAAGAATATATATTTTAATTTCGAAAACCTATGATCATATATGTCATTTTTCAGTTCAGCATACACAAAAATTGAAAATGCACAAAGCAGAAATAAGGACATGGCCCAGCAACTTATGTCAAGCAGCTTTACCTTCCTCTTAGACTCTGTGGGCCAGATCTTCAGCTAGCATAAGCTTGCATGGCTGTCCTGAATCTAAAGGATCCATACAGCTCTAACTCACCTGTATATATGATTCTATGAACAAAAGGAATGTGCATGCTGAAAAGAGACCCACAGCTTTTTCTTAACTAATATTCTATAACTGATCGAACAAATAATTAAAATCCAGTTCATGATAAATACTAATGGTTTATTAACCATTTTAAGCTGATGATGCTTACTTTTTGTCCTTCAAAGCTATGAGGTAAGATAGACACTAAATAGCAGATTTTGTAGATACAATAGGTTTTCTTCCCTTTTTAAATTAAATTTTAAACATTTAAACACTTTTTTAAACTAAAAATGTTTTCTTTAAAGGTATAACTTAAATTCTCATTATAATTGCTCTTTTGTGATATGGTGCATGGAATACCTATCAAAGGAATGTTGTTATTTAATTTACACCTGCTACATGCCAAGGATATAAAAAGATCTATCAAAGGTATTGCTGTATCGTTTTGACAGTGTCACATTTTTAGTGCAATGCTACCAGTCAGTTAACAAATTCTATTCCCTTTTTCTTAAGGAATACAAAAGCTTATTTGTATATAAATGGGTATACCGTTGTTAAAGAAAATAAACAAAAAAATAATTGTTTGCAATGTTATGAAAATTATTGTGAAGATCAATAATGGACAATTTATTTTTCCTCCATTCTGAAGTAGTAGTGTTCCCAGAATGATAATAATCTGTTTCTCTCCTCACACTACTGATCTGGGAGTGACCTCACCTGACCCAATTGAAATTGATTTTGTTGTTGAACTCCTTGCTAGTGCAAACTAATCTTAGATCCATACAAGATCAGGGAAGCAAGACACAGAGTACAAAGACCTCAAGTACTGAGGGAAAAAAAAATTAGTTCTGGAAAAAGTATTTTAAGTTTGGAAAGATAAATGGTTACAATGACTTGCTTTGATAGAACATCTGTAGGATAGGAGAAGAGAATGACAAGGGCAATGAAAAAGCTGTAGCTTAATAGCCTAATTTCCTGCTTGGCCCCAAAGAAATATCTGTCTGTTTTTGACAGCTGATGAAAATGCACCAGGATTTGATTTGCTCACAAGTGTGGGACAAGTTCAGTACCATCTATTCCTCATTTTCCTCGAATTAGGTGGATATAGCAGACAAGCTCTATTACTATTTCCACATTTTTGTAACAAAAACGCATGACTTGCTTTTCCTTTTTTCTCCAAATGTTATTTCTGCCCCCTTTTTGATCTGTTTCAGTATCTTGATTCCACTCTAAGATCTGATCTCTCTTCCTAGCCATTTGAAACAATATGCATTTTGATAAATTCCCATGTCTTCAGAAATGTCTAAAAGCAAAAAAAACCCTTACCTTTGCAGACATATAATGCCATTCTCGCTTAGAGCATCTGTTCTATTCTACATGGGTTCCCCTGTAGTGAATGCCAAATACAGCTAGAACACTGTAAAAGGATTCCTCTGAACACCATGGGCTTTGACAGAACCCAGAGTTACCTGATAATATAGGACCTTTGCAGACTTTATTACTATAACAACCAATCACTAACGCTTGATTTATCAAGCTAAATATGGGAAAAACTGTGTTATAAATAACTTCAACTTAAGACTTAAATGTTTCTCTTTGAAAAAAACCAAACCAAAACAGAACAAACAACATGATAAATGTTATATCCTGAAATAAAATGTTCCAATAGTGTATAGATGAATGCTAAATAATTCAAATGGAATAAATTAAGACTCAGTCATTGTGCTAAACCATTTATTGTAGCTTTGATAAAGGTCTGAGGCTAAAAATTGGGGAGGGGGGAGACAGAAACTTTCCAAATTCCAGTGTGTGAGCTGACTATGTCTTGATTTACTAATGTAGATATTGTGCTCACAGATATAAGAGTGAATCTATTTTTTTCCTTTGTTTAGGGTTGGCTTTTTTTTCTGTTAAAAATATTCTATTTTAAAAACTAAAATAACTTCATAAATTACTTTTGATTAACAAGTCATTTTAAAATATGAAACTAGAAATATAATGAAGTGTTTAGGTAAATGTTTTCACTGGTTCGAGTGAAAACAGAACTAATTCTGTTCAGTGATTTTACTTTTCATTTCAGTACTTCTAACTAACCATACTTTCTGAAGTTAGCAGCCTGTTTTCACAGGCAGTGTCTGCTGCTGGCAGTGATAACACCCCATGTTTAAAGTTACTACCAAGGACTGGTGTGCAGACCAAGACCACCTCTGGATCTTGTGTATCACACTGGGGGGTGCAGGAAAGTGAAAGGCTGCACCTGCAGGGAGGAGTGGACAGGGCAGGTGACCCCAAACTGAGCAACGAGGTATTCCAGCCCACATATGTCATATTCGGTATAAAGCAGAAGGATCTATAGGGTCCATAGATTTTTTGTTGTCTTGCTGGTTTTGTTTGCTTGCTTGCTTGCTCACTTGCCCTCTTTCTGGGGGCTCCTGGGCTCTTCTTCCCTCTTGGACTGCTTTGCCAGCTTGGCTTGTCTCGGGTCCTCTTTCGGTTCCTTCCTCAAAGCATCCAAGGAGGACTCTGTCCATTCTGCTTTTGATCACAATCGATGTGTTCCGGAACCCGGTACCAGAATCCAGCTCCTAAACACAGCTCCTGTCTGCTGCAGGGCCCGGTCTGGGACCCCTCAGTGCCTTCTCTACAGCATCAGTGGTGATGGTGATGTAATTACCATTGGGGGGGGGTGGATTTGATACCGGTTTTGTATATATTTGTACATATTCAATTTTTCTTTTTATT
>JANHFX010021346.1:20098-37271 GCA_027560015.1 Chloroceryle amazona | reverse complement strand
TCCTGCACCTGGGCTGGTGCATCCAGCATTATCAATATAGGCTGGGAGGGGACATGCTAGAGAGCAGTCCTTTGGAAAAAGACTTGGGGTTACTAGTAAATGAAAAGCTGGACGTGAGCCACCAATGCACAATGGCAGCCCAGAAGGCAAATCAAATCCTTGGCTGCATCAAAAGAAGTGTAGCCAGCAGATTGAGAGAGGTGATCCTGCCCCTCTAGTATTTTAATACAAACATTTGTACGTATGAATATAAATACTCTTCCATCCAGTAATATACAACAAATGTACATTTTGTGTGCAGGTGTGTGATGTCTCATACAAGTAGTAGTTACTGGGTTTTACTTCCTATGTTTTGAAAGTTTTAGCATACTTTTTAGCAGAAAAAAATTGAGTCTACAAAACAGTCTTCCATTTAGTCCAAAAATAACTGCAGTCTTCTGAGATTCATAGAGCACTTCTGACCACTAACTGTACTTCCAGTAAGATGTACACACTTAAAGGGAGCAACTGATACACCTAAAAAACTGTCTAAACCACCCTAGGTATTGACACACACTCAGCTGCCTGACATAGAAACAAGGGACTTCTGCCTTTCTAGAGAGCAACTTAGAGGAAGGGTTGGAAACCTAAATGCACTGAATGCCTAGCTCCAGGCAACTGAATTCCACTTTGAGTTTGAAAACAGGTATAAACTAAAGGCAAATCAGGACCACAAACTGCTTTCCAACTGCCTTGAGACACAGCCTTACATTAAGGTAAATTTCACTACAATAACTAGAAAGTATTCAAAGCATTAAAAAAAAAAAAGTCAGCCAGAAACCTACGTCACCATAGTTAACCACAAGTTACCTAATTAACACGTTTCATTTATGCACTTAAAATATATTAACTGGACCTTTACTTTTTCTGTCTACTTTTACCCTTTCTAATAAACTATCCTACATCTACTACCCTGTTTCTGAAATCCAGACTCCCACAAGTGCTGGTTTGACCTTGGAGAAACTAAAATTAATTACATCTGAACATATCATCAACAAATAGATCATTTCTCCCTATTCCTCATGACCTGTCACAAAAATGTGTCTTTATACATCCTTTTCTCCTTCAATCCAAGTATTTCCATCTTCAACCCATGTAAAGTCATGTGACTGACACATTGTTCTGCTCAATGAACTGAAAATATCCTGATAGAGAGCTGCATATCAAAGTACCCAGTGAGCTGGTAACATACAGAGTTGAAGAGAATAGAAGAGAACTTGCTTCAAACCAAAAATTCAGGGCTTAAAAATGAAATGCAATGTAAAGCTCATCCCACCAAGAAAAATCTTAACCTCAATAAGCAAAGACTGTTACCTAATATTGTATTTGTTCATATTCTACAGCTATGCTGTAAGAGAACACCTAATTCTTTTCTGAACAATGAAACCACCTGTTCAATTTATTATATGGTATAAATATTAATAGCCTGAGTATGCAGTTTCACAAGATTAAAGAGATATAAGTGTCATAATTTCCTGGTTACATTATTAAGATTCATGTCACCCAGCTCCTTATGGCTATAGATAAGATTTAATCAGTTAAGTAAAGCTAAACCTAAACAGAAAACTCGATGTCAAAATCCTTAATCTTACCTGACAGGCAGATGTATGTTAAATATTCACCCTGACCCCCAGTAGCTAGGAAGGGAATCTTTTTTTTTGTTCTTCTTTTCACTTGGACGGCTCCCAGCATCCGTTCATCGTGTGGGGCAAAAATTTCCTTGCTGATTGCAGATTTGGCATTCATTGTAGATCAGAGATGTAGCAGACTGCTGCTCTCTAAAAATAAAATAATAAATAAATTAAAAATAAATAAATTTTAGAAGCTCCTAAATTATGTGAAAATCCCGTTAACTTGGGCACTATCAGCTCTGACCTTACGATAAAGTTTTTAATAATTCAAAGAATTTAGAAGATAACTTGAAGCTCTCAGAGACAAAATTTTCCAAGTATCTAAAAGCCTTCACTGAAGTTGTTTTCCATGCTTCTTAAATTCCTGTAAACTAGCTTAGCTTATTTTGGGCAGAAGCTGTCCATACTAGCAGTTCAGCATGACAGAAAGTCTCAGAGAGACACCCTGTAAATCCATGGTGCTTTAAAGCTTTATTAACTCCCTCCCTTGTATCTGGAGGGAAACTTCTCTGTCCCACATAGACAGGGAAAGCACTGTAAGGGCAGAGGGAAGGAACACTGGAGTTGGGCTGGTGGACAACAAGTCGCGTTTGCAGAAGACACAGAAAGCTTCAAACACAGTAAGATTGTTCCTTCAGCAGCACTACTGTTGGTGACACTACTTGATTAAGAGCTCCTGTACCTCTTACAGCTTTAGCACTTCATCCTCTCTACTCCTCTCTAATTACCAGCTGGGCACCTGCACTGGAAACAGTGTCAGAGAAACCATCAGGATTAATGCAGATAAAACCACACCTCCACTTAGCTGCCAAGTAATTTTGACCCACGTTAGTTCCTCTAGGTGTTTCATAAGAAAATTGAACGGTTGACTTCGGAGAGACATTTGGACAAGAAAAATAAAAATAAAACAATTGTAGAGAGAAGGGAGAGAGGGAAGCTGCTTATTCAGGTGTGTTCAACAAAAGAATAGTCTATCTGACCACAGCTTACAAGGGAGCCTAAGCAAAGAGGAGCGAAGTCAGTTACAACAACATCAACAGTCTCTTTATGTAAGCAGCACCACAGTTGTGACTCCAATTATTTCTACAATGAAACCTGTTAATAAATACACAGATCCCACTGAGAGTCTGCCAAACATCCTTTTTAATTGTTCGAATAGAATGATGCTCCAATGCATACATATTAAATTCCACATCTCTGTATTATTAAGACTTTCAAGCCCACGGATCTTTTTTGACATTCTTAGCAAGATCATTTTCAGGTCTCAACTACTGAATCCACAAATTCTGCCTGTGGGATCATTTCATATTTACCACAATTTAACTATTAGAAAACCTAGATAAACCCCAGCCAAATTAGATTATGAAGCCAAAAGAATCATGGTTCCATTATTTTTAGTGTGCATACTGCCAGCAAAGGATTGTCTTAAACAATTTCAGTCTCAACATTTTGTTGGCAATTATTCTTTGTATTCTCTTATCTTCAGAGAAAAAAAAAAAAAGAAAAAAGAAAAAGGAAAAAGCAAGAGCTGTATTCACAGTTAAAGTGCACAACTTAGTCCAAATCAAATTCACTACCTACCTACTTTGTGATGCAAACAGTATGCTTTGTCAAAATAATCTGTAATGGTATACCTCAGTTAACCAATAGAGAGCTATGCAAATTCTGACATGCATCTTAAAAAAAAAATAAATTAAAAAAAATTACACACACACACACACACCCCATTTAAAAAATAGCCTCAGCAAACTCATCAAAAGAAAAATGCAAATCAATTTCAAAGGAAGAAAGGATGGGCAGCTCCTGAGAAGATGTGACTTCATAAGTCCTGCCATGTAAGTTACCTCTCCTTTAACAACTATATCAATATGAAAATAGAATCAAAAGAATAATTTTACCTGCTAGTTATTTAGAAAAGGTTTACACATTCACGTTCATTGTACAATAAATTTCTCCTCTTCTGTGTTCTAAAAATACTCGCACTGTATCTTCCCAGTATGTAAGCTGTTGGCACACTGTAACCAGCTTTTGAGTTGACTTTTTCTTCTTTAAATTCGGGGCTACTGTCAATGACTATGGGTTTTATCACACAGACCTCCTCCTGACTGAGCTGCAAACTGCAGCAAATCTTTGCAAAAATAACTTCAGTCTCAGACCTTTAGAATTTTTCAATAAATAGCTAATTGGAAAAGCACACACAAATGCTACCATGTGAAAATATACCAGAATTACATCCAATGGAAGAGTGTGTTCTCCAGCTTGCAACAATCTGATGCTGTTAATTCTGCAACTGAGTTTCATCCATGTGCAGGCCCTTGCACTTGGCCTTGTTGGACCTCAGGAGGTTCACACGGGCCCACTTCTCAAGCTTGTCTGGGTCCCTCTGGAGTGTCAAATGCACCACTCAGCTTGGTGCTCTCTGCAAACTTGGCGAGGGTGCACTCAATCCCATTGTCTATGTCCCTGATGAAGATATTAAACAGCACTAGTCCCAGTACAGACCCCTGTGGGACACCACTTGTCACCTATCTCCATCTGGACATTAAGTCATTGACCACTACCCTCTGGATGCGACCATCCAACCAATTCCTAATCCACCAAAAGAGTTCACCCATCACATCTATATCTCTCCAATTTAGAGGAGTCTAAAGAGAAGGAGATAAAAGTTTAGCTCAACATATCATCTCAAAACAGATTAAATCTCCTGTTTCAGCAGAAACACAGAAGACATGACACAGAACAATCAAATATTACAGTTTATTGCTGCATGGTGGTATCTGCTTTGTGATTAAACTGATTTTACCAACATCCACCAGAAGCTGTACACAGACAGAGAGACACACAGACAACACCACATGCTGTAACTGGAACTTCCAACTACAGCATGAGCTCACTGCCTATGCAGTTGTGATCCTTCTGTTGCCAATACTTGGTTTGCAGCAGCCCCAGATGACTGAATGACGCAATTAATCTAATGCATGACTTGACATGACTGCTGGATCTAATGTGGAAACTGACACTGGCACAAACCACAAAAGCCTATGTATTTAAAAAAGAAAACAACTAACTGCCTGTGTGCAGATTTCTGAGAGAGAGCTGTTAGTACAGTTTGGATTAAGTTGTTTTTTATTGGTAAAAAAAAAATATCAGCAGCTAGATTTAAATAAGCAACATTCTCCATAAATAAATCCCAATTTTTCTCATTCTCCCACAGGAACACTCTTATAAAAAAAATTAATAAAGAAATGCTGGCTGTACATGCACAACTTCATGTAGCACGTGCAGATTTCTGTACACAGTAATATTTATTCTTGGTTGCATGATCCAGGACAAATTCAAACCATCAGCAGTTTCCATTCACGGCCCATGTGGACTGACACACTGGAATGCAGTTTGCCCCATGCTCAAATACAAAATGCCTTAAAGAAGAAACTTCTATTGGAGGATCTCCGAGTACTCCAGGACAAGGCATTACTGTTCACAACATTTACCCCTCTGATGCAAGGTGATGCAAGCATTTCAGTAAACTTAGCTCCTCAAGGATAGCCCACATTTCCTGCCTCCCATACCTTTCTTGTTCCACATAATAAATTCCACTGAAATTATTATGATGTTTTTGGCTGAACAAGGAAAATTCCATTTTCTTCCCACAGTTTTTCACTCCAGCCATCACACTTATATGGAAGAGGACATCAGCATCTACACTGTGCCCCCGGCACCCAACGGAAATGCCCGAGAGGAAAGATTCCTGTGTGGTTTTGAACTAGTGCTTGCAATGCACTGCACATTTGCAACTCCTCAAATCTTCCTCTGCTAGAATTCTTCTCCATTATTCTTCCACCTAGAAAAATTCCCCTGAAGAACAGCTCATCGTCCCCCTAGGAATAGCACACCATTCCTCCCCAAGTGCGTTGAGGGACAATAATTAATGGTAATTTGTATTTAAATAAATACATACATTAAATAAACTCAAGGTACTTAAGCTGATACTTTCACAGATCCCACATGTTCAGTAACAAAAAGCTTGGATAGTTTTCTGGTCAGCCAGAATCTCAGGACTGTTTTTGGGCAGCCATCCAGCAAGCGCCTGACTTATCTTTACATCCAGATGTTTTACAGGACTATGCAAGTGAAAAAAAGCAGATTTACAGTATCTTTGTTGAGGCACCGGTATACAGAAGAAACTGGGAAACTAGTCCTCAGCATGCAGAATTTAAATAGTAGTAAATTAGCAAGGAGAAAAAAAAGAGGCAAGAGAAGGAAGAGCAAGTAATGTTTCAAAAAAAAGAAAAAAAGTTCAGTATGTTAAGTCTTGCTGTTTTCAAGGATCTTTAATAACAAACAGGGATGGGCTCACAGGACAGGCTAACCATTGAAATGCTGCCTGCAGTGTGAAATCATGTCAGCAAAAAACTATTGTCAGCTTGCTCACATGCAACTGGTAGCTCTAGCAAGCACTCAAATCTGCTTTTAATAAAGCCACCATCCTGACAGAGGACATATGCTTTAGGAAATAATTGAAACTGTTAATAAAAGCCCTGTTTTTGTTACCGTGATAATTGTCTGGTATTTACTTGCTGAGGTGTTGAGAATATATATTTGATCATAAAACAAAACAAAAATGTAATTTCTGTATTTGATGTTGTCTCAAACAAATAGCTAGGACAACTCTGGAGAGGCACAAAATTCATTGCTAAACCAAGGCAAATAATCTGTAAGTACTTACAAAACAAGTATTAGAACATACAATTCTGAAAGTTGTTTTGCAATAGATTTATTAAGCTTAACTCTATCCTAAAAGAGTAGCATCAAGTTTAATTCGCTCTGCAAACAATCATTAAACCAGTAGATCAACCTCTCTCAAACAGTTGAGGTAAAATACTATAAAAGGCTTGAACATGGCAAGATAATGACAGTATCTTTTGTCATCCTTCTATTTGCAAATCCAACGTTCCTGAGTAGTTTTTAATTTAAAATAGGACATTAGCAGCAGCCAGAAAAATTCCATTAGATCGCCTAACATGAGTTCACAACTTCTACAAGTATTTACTGGAAAGATCATCATCACCTTGCCTACAAATAACTCTAGAGTCACATTTCCAATTCATTTTTTAAAATAAGTTTTCAGTGATGGCTGGTTTGAACAGTAGTTCTAAAATAGGAAAATTATGAATTGTAACCGTGTTTGTGGCATTTTAAAATAGAAACAAGAAATGTGTTTTTACTTACGTATATAACTGCATAGTAAACTGTTTGCCCAATCAAGCTGAATCTTGTATAAGCACACTTTGGAGAGCAGAGGTTCCCAAATCTAAAACTTGAGTCTTTCTTGTAGTGAAGTGACATCTTTAAGTGCAGCCTAGCAGCCTTATATTGTAGCCCACCTAATCCAATACCAATGTTTGGCAGAAAGTACTTTTAAGTTAGAAATGTAAGTCTCCTTAAATTTCTTTTTAACCAAGCTATGGTTTGGTTACAGGGATATCATAGTATCCCAGCATTGTTTACTGACTTCTTAAAGCAGGCTGGTTTGAATGATCTATAAATCTCTCACGAAGTCCTAGAATAAGCAGAAACAATGGAAAGAAAAAAAAAATACCATGTACCATACTTTGTGGTGGAGATCCGTAATGTTTTAGACAAAAAAAAAAGGGGGGGGGAAATGACGTGCACATCAGGAGTATGTTCAAGTCAAACAGAAGCTGTAAGTGCCTAAATACTGATGTTTGACATGGTTTTTTTCACCTGAGGCAGGCTGCCTGAGGCCCTGAGCAATTCCCACAACCTTTCAACACAAAGGAGGGTGATTTGATTTCTGTGCAAAATGTATGGACCTATGGATCTAAATGCATCAAGAGCTCTGAATGGGAGGAGAAAAAAAAAAAAAAAAAAAAAAAAAAAAAGAGATGAAGAACAGAAAGGCACCTTTGAGTTTATATAATCCAGTGCATCTACCTGGCAGACGATAATACAATCCTTTAAAAAAAATGAAATAAGTTCACCTAGAAATTTTGGTTACCTCTCTCTATCACCTCCAAAACCTCAAACATCTACTCACACAATGACAGATAATCAGGGACATCACAGAAATCTTACAAGTGGGTAAATGAGAACCAATCCCGTTTTCATGCAAAAGACAGAGCAACTGTTTCCATTCCTGCACTCTGCTCTAGTAAATGTGTATTACTGATGAGAGAGTAAGACACACATGTAGCATTACAGTAACCAACACCTCTACTTCCTCAAGCCAGATAATAGCAAAAGCAGAAGATGCAACATCACTTGGTTATTTTGAGACTATGCCCACAAACTCTCCCAAGAGGTACTGAAAATTAAGTAGGAGGTGGCACAAGAAGGCATCAAAGAGACCCACTGACAGATTGGTTACTGTATATTCCAGGTCAAAGTATTTGTTCTTGTTCTGACAAGAAAACAGAAATATCTGATCTAGCAGCTAGTGCCTTAGTATGGTGGGCCCCAGATAAACTTGGCTCACAAGAGGATGCTAATTCTGGAGTGAACCTACAGTACTGCATGCTAGTAAAATGCAACTCAAATAAAAGTACCACAATCCTGTGTCTGAACACTGAAGGCAGCAGACTATTTTAAAATACCATACAAGAAAACAACCATACATTCAAGAAATGCAACAAATTAAAATTAATTGCTCCTTATGTTTCCTTAGCATTTTTGGATCAAGACTATACCCACAAGTAGTTAATAAAATAAAGAACCAACCAAGTGAAGACTGACAGCTGGGGACCCACTTGGAGAAGTTTTGAATTATACTGGATAATTATTCCAGGTTTAATCCAGTTTAGAAGAACAATAGTGTTTAGTTTTGTTTCATTCAGATCTGCTCCCTGGCTGAGTTTACTACACAGCTGTGTGTCAGCAGGGAAGGGAAGGAAGAGCAGAAGTTAAGACTGGGGCCACCTCAGGTAACTGCAGGGTTGGTTTACAGGGATCATGAAACTATGGTTTAAAGTCAGAACTTAAAATGCCAGAAGCTTTCATCAAACAGTCTTAAATCATGTGTTCCAAATCCTCACAGTTCCATTCTCATTCCTCCTCACAAAAATGCTATTGGTACAAACTGCAAATTTCTGCACATTGCAGTCATGTATTAAAATGGAATACTCCAAAAGAGACTGAGTCAACAAAGCTGGGTCTCTCAGGCTTAAGATTTTCAATCTTCTGAACTTCAACCTGCAATACTCACACCTGAAGGAAAAAAAAGAATAAAAATAAAGGGAAGTAAGTTCTTTATCATTATGTTCCCCTGTATGACTTTAATGCTGTGGAAGAGTACAAAATCAGAGTAATACAATGGGTAAGACAAAATCAGGGGATTAAATCATTCTAGTTCATCTATCCAAGGTGAACCAACTTTCTCTGGTAAGTTTAAATATTTTCTTCAATCACTCCAAATGCATGAGCAAAACCACTGACCAGCAAAATACATAATTCTTTCACAAATGGAATATGACAGGTTCTGGGGTTAACATCCTCTCTGGAAGAGCAGAGACCTCTATGAAGTATTACACTGACAAAACAGGAACTGTGTATAAGCAGTAAAACCATCTGTTGGTAGTGTCCTGGTATTTTCTAGCAGTTAACTAAGTATGGTTTTCTTTCTAGCAAATAATACAAGCTGAACACATTTCTGCCATGCTGCATACTTCTTCCCAGGAATCCCCCAACAGTTACAAGCATCACCCATTTCAAAATAGGTGACTCAAAGTTTGCAAAACTGAAGGAGCCTGCAAACTTAAGAAATCAGAGAGAACAGGTCTTAGCCAGTGTTTTGTTCAAGAGATGTCATCATCTCAGGAATTATCAACAATGCCATCCACAGCTTTTATCCCCCTGCTATGTTTGATTGCTTAGCTCTGCACTCCAGACAGAATTCAGGAAAAGAAAACCAAAACCAAACAATACCAGACCTTGTTTGGTTTTGTGGTTTGTTTTGGGCTTTTTTGTTGTTGTTTGTTTGAAACTACTGGCTTCTTCCTCTCCCTTGATGTTTTCATAATAATTTGCAATCACTGAAAACCAACCAAATATATATACACACACACACACTCCTTCCACTTAAGCACACTTGGTCCACAGACCAAGTACTGACTTCTTCGGGATGTGAAAGCTGTCATCAGGGCCCAGTAGGTTTAAACTGAAACTGCTAACAGATGAGTGTGGCATTAATCAATGCATCAGATACTTATAAAACACAAAGTAACATTTTACAGTTCTACACTACACCCTGAGGTCAACAGTGTAACAGCACAGCGAAGGATGAAAGGGGAACCTAGATAGCCAAAACAAACAACACACACACTTCTCTAGTTCTTTCTATTACATGCTTTTACATATTCACAAAAGAGAGTGGAATACCTCTCTCCATGTTTTCACTTCAAACAATTACCTATGTTTTGCACACCTGAACTGAGACAATACAACATTGAGGCGTCAGAAGGTGAACAAAACAATGGTTACCTAAACTTGTGAAGAAACATCCTATCCAAGGAGCAGGAACAGGGTGATACAACCTCCCCCCCCAACATTCACTTCACAAATTTCAGTTATTCTACACTTCTTGTACACAGAACATATGCTTACAAGTCTTCAGCCTTATTTCATATGTCAAACCAGAAGGGCTTTTTTAAAAAAGCAAAACATACAATGTAAATATTCCATTAGACTGATCCCAGAAGATACCAGCTCAAGCTCAATCAAAGCATCAGATATCCTTCCAATCTTAATCTCACAATTTTACCGCAAATAATTTAGACTTTGTCTCTACACAGTGGGAACAGCTATGGACCCTGAAATAACTTCATCTCCCAACATACCCTCAGAGGCTTACAGAAACATTATTATAGCACCAGAAGCACACTGAATTTAGAAAGATACATTTTTCAAATGGACTAAGGATTTTAATCTCCCCCTATCAAATTCAGAAGTATAATAATTGACAATGTCCACAGCAACAAATCCTCTGCAACAATTCTGTGCCAAAATTAACTTAAGACATCCCACATCTAGTCCTCAGCTGTAAACAGTGATATTATAAACAAAATGACATCTCCAAGCTCCAAATTGTTTACTGCAAATAATAAAAATAAGTATTTTACATGGCAATGCCCTTAAAGAAAGTGGTATCCAACTGAGAGAACAAGCACATATCCCATACAGTCTGACAATTTTTATTCCACAAATACCTTCTGTGAGAGCAACAGGAAGAGTGTGTCTTTAATTTTGTATTAGATTGTACCTAAAACATCTGTATACAGCACAAGAGAAAACAACCACTAGCCACACATCCCTACTTGTGGTGTGCAGCCTAGAAAAGGAATCCATGTGGATACATCTCTTTTTATCTCAAGTGTAGTATTTTTTTTCCAGAAACAAAACAAAACAAAACAAAAACACAAAAAAAACCCCACAACCAAAAATCCTCCCCGTATAGAAAACCAAACCACCACTATGCAACAGTAGTGAACCATACAATGGCTGAAGGACAAAAATATCCAATTACATGCAGAAAAACTGTTTCACAAAGAAATCACTCCAGGCCTGTCCTTAGCCAAAAGAAGCTAATACTAAAATTTGCAGCTGTACATCATTAGTATTAATAGAGTGAGACTGGTGGGAATATGCACTACTTTGGGCAACAATTTACAACTCGCTATGTTAATTCATTCTTGAAACCTCACCCTCATCTCTGCAGATGCCTTTAGAAACAAGTCTGAACACAACATACTTAAACTTGATTATTCTTGAATCCTAAACCAATGTCGGAGACAACGATGTGATGTGGCCCATTAAAATGAACCTATAGATACCTCACCACAGCTTCAACCTTTTTTTTCTTAACCAGAACATGTAACCTCTATGCAACCTAACACCATGCTTTATTCAAAATTATTAAACCACTTTGCCTTTCAAGTAGTCTAACAATCATCATAAGTAGTTAAAAGCAAATAGGTCCAGTCAGTAATTAACTGCTTATCACGTTACATCCAGAAAACTTGACAAGTATATCTTATGTTTGACTGAAATGATAAACATGACTTCAGAACCTGATTACTTGTCCATTCCTTAGACTAAATAATGTAACAATTTACTTCAAACATGTTCATTTCACAGTTTTTAACAAGATTTAGCAAAGAAGTTTGAGAACTTACAAAGGTAGCTTAAATATACAATACACACTTTCACTACCTAAGGATATGCTTGCATCTTTAAGTACCTTAATACATATAAATACAGAAGAATTTATATAAAGACTTGTTAAGGCAAACAATGTACTGTAAAACTTTAATAAAATTACATTAAGGCTCGTTTCTGTGCCTGGCTCATCCACATTGACAGCAGCACTTTGGCAATACTAAGTGCATAAAAAGATAAAACACACTACATCTGCCTTAATAATCTGCAATCTAGAGAGTAACCAGCAGTTATCCTGCATAAAGTCACAAGGAAGAAAAGGTCGCAGAATGTTAGGGGTTGGAAGGGACCTCAAAAGATCATCTAGGCCAACCTCCCTGCCAGGGCAGGATCACCTAGAATTAGGTCACACAGGAATGTATCCAGGTGGGTTTTGAATGTCTCCAGAGGAGACTCCACAACCACCTGGGCAGCCTGTTCCAGTGTCTGTCACCCTCACTGTGAAAAAGTTTCTCCTTACGTTTACATGGAACCTCCTATGTTCCAGCTTGGACCCACTGCCCTGTGTCCTATCATTGGACATCACTGAGAAGAGCCTGGCTCCATGCTCTTGACACTCACCCTTTACATGTTTATAGACATTAGTGAGATGACCCCTCAGTCTCCTCCAAGCTAAAGAGACCCAGCTCCCTCAGCCTTTCCTCATAAGGGAGATGTTCCACAAAAATTGGGAACCCTTCACAAATTTGCGTACAGGTGAAGCAAGTGTACATTTGTCAAAACAGTATGGGTACAGTCAAGAAACTTGCAGAAGAGAGCAGCCCCAGCTTCCAGAGAAGACAGGAAGGGAAACAGAACATCCATTGAAATACCAGTACAAGATTCAGTTACTGCAATAACTCCCAAGTGCAAGAGGGCCTTGATTTAGCTCTTGGCAATTGGCACAGTTATGGAATATTTTTCCACAAGAGATTAAATAAAGTGTGCCATATTCCAGATTAAAGCAAAAAACTTCTTTCTTCATATAGCATCACCATTTCCTAGCAGAAAGAACCCACAATCTACCAGAAGAAACAAATGATATGAGTATGAGCTATGAAAAAAGAGGGGGTGGGGGAGGTGGTGTGTGCATGATTTACCATCTTGACTTTTCCTACCCACCTTCTCCTTCATATGCCTAGAAATAGCTTCCACTGACAAATGCAAGACCCTGCTATTACCTCTTAAAAGAAAAATGGGAGGTGGGGTGTGGAATATAGGGTAGGTCTGCTATCTTTTATATCACTTACTCTGTTGCCTTCACACCAGTCCTCAGCTGTGATCTCCTCCATGCCCCACCAGCACCTCAGTGGTGACTTAGGTTCTTAACACATTAATGCTTGCTTGCTATACCAAGCACATGGTAGATAGACTCAGCCCCAATAATGAAAAAGGGACAGTATAAATACCAGCTACAATGACTGAATCTTTAAAATTTATCCAGTGGGGATGACAAAGGATCAGTATTACTTGCTACAGCTCTGCAGATACGGTCAAGGATATGCATGGGGTAAGCATAATACACTTTGGTCTGTGCTTCTTAATTGCATTTTAAAATGAGAAGACTTTCTCTAAAACACTCGGGAAGTCTACCTCTGTCAGACAGAGATAAAATACGTTCTAATTCCTGCAATCAGCATTCATCCTCAGAGTTTATTCTGTGAGCAAGAGGTGAAATAGCTAATGTTGGTGACAGTTCACTAAGTCCATATACAGTTATTAACCTATTGTATCATAAGTAGAAATTTGCCATTTTCAGACAACAGTGGCTGCAAAGTAGAGAACTTCACTGAGAGTTATCCTCACTCGGTGACTATCCAGTGAACAAGTAAACCTGTTGTTTCAGGGCTATTGACTTCAAACAGTTTCTACCCCAAAATGTCTCTTTTAGGCAGGGAAAAGGGAAAGTGCCCCCACTTCCTCGTTTTCCAGCCAAATACAAGAACATGAAAGTAATTTATCTTCTTCTACCTGAGCCCTAGGTTGACACAATGTGAAGAGGTGCAATTGTCCCACCCAAGTGCAATAATACATGCTCAGAACCAGGAAAAGAAGGTTCCACTTAAGGACACACCAACTGCAAAAGGTCCCAGGCAAGACAGGAAGAAGAGACCCTCCTTCTCTGGCAATGGATATGAAATGGCATTGTGAAAGGAGACACCATCTCCAACTAGGTTTCAGATATCTGAAAGAATACTGTTCCTTCTCCAAAACTGAACTTATAAAATGCTAAACCTTGACTTTCGGAGCCTAAGAATTATTTTTCAAATCTGCAGTGTCAAAATAAAGCCAAGCTATTGCTTCAGGAACTGAATTGCTTGTTTCTTTCACCGCAGAAACCTGTGTGTTAGGAGGCCAAACCTCCACTCGGAAGTACTGAAGGTGTTCCACAGAGGTCATATTATGCAATGGTTAGGATGCAGTGAAATCTGGGCTTGGGCTTTACCAAGCTGGACTGCAGCTACACCAGGGGCTGGCTAGACAAGGGGATGACTCAGAAAGACATGGGAAGCAGTTCATTCTTGTGCACTAATGGTCTTGACAAGTACCAAAGTAATTCGTTCAGGCTTTAAGAGTCTCAGGAGAATTCTCCTTTCTCAGTGTATGTGAAACTGTCACTTAGCCATGTATAAACAAACAAACAAACAAACAAAACCCCAACAACACACAATCCAACAAAAAAACCCAAACAACAACAACAAAACAACAGAAGAAACCTCATCAACACACACAAACCAGAACATCACCAAACACAAAACTTTGAAAACTAAAACTCACACAGAAAATCGTACCCTAAAAGGGAAAAAAGACCAATGGAGGGCCTGTGACTAATGGCTGGACTACAGGATCCCACTGCTTAATGAGATTGCCAGATCACAAATCTGAATGTGGAAATATATGCAAGTGACCCAGAGAGAGGATCACTGACCACCATGGTGTGGTAACAAAAGATCTCAGGAAGCACACGGGATCCAGCAGTTGAAGTACAAACCAAGTCATATTCTTTTACGGAACTGAGACTGGATCAGTTTCCATCTAAAATAAATATAGAGAGATTTTTATAAAAGGAAAGCTCAAGTGCAAGGTGATTACGCTAACCCAACCGCATACATTTCTACCAACAAAATAGTTGTTGTTCTCACCCTATGAGCTACAGCACCAAATCTACAGAGTACAGTTGTACAATATCCTTGCTAGACAGTATTTCAAAGCCAAAAGTTAGGAAGAATGGACTGAAGGATTCAGTGTCACCTCAGTTTCTTCTTGTAAGTAAAATGTAACTAGATAAACTAATACTTCATCCTGCACCCCCCCCCGAAAAAAAAGCAAAAGCAGTAGAGAATAGCTTCATTTTCAACACCCATTTTCTATCTACTAGTGCCATAATACTGCTTTTTGAGTAGCTTGTGATTAAAATCTGATTTTCTTTTAAATATTTCTGTAGTACTTTTTGCTAGCCACTCAAAGTTTTACTCTCAGCAATGGTATTTACCCAAATATAAATTTAGGCCAAAACTGAACTGGCTACACCATGCTGGTCCTCACCACCCTGGCCATACTTTTCACTTCCTCTTACTGCATTCAGTGTCTTATTTTCACTAGTATAGAAAATTTTGTTCAAGTCCCTTCAATCCACTCAATGAGGAAGAAAAGGAAACTGCTCTCTTGAAACAGAGTTCCTACTAATATAAACGTTCAAAAGTAGAAGGACATGTACAAGGGTAAAAAGAAAGTAAGTTTTACTGACTTCACAATGTAATTTTTCTTTTTGGAAAGCACAGTAAAAACCCTTAAGTCTTCTGTTGATCAGATTGCGCTGAGACCAGCACAGTTCCCAAATCCATGACTCATTCCCATCCCAGCAAAAAAAAACTGCTGGGGAGACAGATGTTTTGTTTATGATGAATTAATTCCTTCAGCATGTCTCACTTATAAAAATATCAGGCTTTTACTTTGTATCCAGAAGATAAAGCGTAACAGTCATGCTCCTGCCTTACTCTTTTCTAAATACTAGTGTGTTAAAACTGAAATGGCAATGTATACTGTCAACACTCAACTTATTTAAGAAAAAAAGAAAACACTGTCTTGACAATAAACATTTAATTTCCTGTTACAATCTGTCAAAATGTGTAACTTCTAAATATTCAGGTTTCAGGCTTTAAAGCTTAACTTCCATTAATATGTAAGTGTAGGGGGGCAAGTGTAGAGTCTTGCACCTGGGAAAGAACAACCCCAAGTATCAGTATAGGCTGGGGACCGACCTGTTGGAAGGCATCAAAGGGGAAAAGGACCTGGGGGTCCTAGCTGATGGGAGGCTGGCCATAAGCCAGCAATGTGTCGAGAGGGCCAATGCCATTCTGGGGTGTATTAGAAGGGGGGTGGCCAGTAGGTTGAGAGAGAGTCCCCTCTTCTTCTTCTCTGCCCTGGTGAGGCTGCATTTGGAGCACTGTGTCCAGTTCTGGGCCCGCCACTTCAAGAGGGACATAGAACTGCTTGAGAGAGTCCAGTGCAGAGCCACAAAGATGATTAAGGGAGTGGAGCATCTCTCTCATGAGGAAAGACTTAGGGAGCTGGGGCTTTTTAGCTTGGGGAAGAGGAGACTGAGGGGTGACCTCATCAATGTTTATAAATATATAAAGGGTGAGTGTCAGGAGGATGGAGCCAGGCTCTTCTCGGTGATGCCTGATGACAGGACAAGGGGCAATGGGTGGAAGCTGAGGCATAGGAAGTTCCATTTAAACATGAGGAGGAACTTTTTCACTGTGAGGGTGACAGACACTGGAACAGGCTGCCCAGGGGGGTTGTGGAGTCTCCCTCTCTAGAGATGTTCAAAAGCTGCCTGGACGCATTCCTGTGTGATCTGGTGTAGGTGATCCTGCTCTGGCAGGGGGTTGGACTGGATGATCTTTCGAGGTCCCTTCTGGCCCATGACATTCTGTGATTCTGTGATTAAGGAGGGATGAGAGACTACAGGCACACAGTGTCTGCAGTGCTTAAACTTGCTCATCATTGCCTTGCTGAACAGAGTTATGACATTATAGTATGTTAGGAGCAAAGCTTAAATCTGTGGTCATTTAAATCACTGTCAGGGTTTTAAAATGTGATTCAGCAAAAGCAGTTAAGCAACATGCCAAAAATGTAAGATAGAACATCCTATACCATTTCTTTCCATGCGCAGGAGACTCCTGAAAAGGTAGCTGCTTTATATCATGAAACATAAAAGAGACACCTTTAAGTGAGTGAAAAATAAGTAATTTTCAATATAATGTGCCCAAAAATGATCCCCAGTGAGA
>JANHFX010021346.1:0-19998 GCA_027560015.1 Chloroceryle amazona | reverse complement strand
AGGCGGCCCAGGGGGGTTGTGGGGCCTCCCTCTCTGGGGGTGTTCAAGGCCCACCTGGATGCATTGGTGTGTGATCGGGTGTAGGTGATCCTGCTCTGGCAGGGGGGTTGGACTGGATGATCTTTTGAGGTCCCTTCTTGCCACTGACATTCTATGACTCTGTGATATTACGCAGCAAAACCTGTTATTGTTTTTTGTGATATAAAATTAAACTAAGGCCCAAGTACAGTTTATTAACAGATAATTAAATTGAAAGAAATAACTTTCAAAATTGCTCAGTTTCACATCAGACCTCAAAACTGTAGCGTTTTCATTTCAACAGTTTTGTTTATTAACTACACACAAGTAACATCAGTGGAGTTACATTAATTTAAGAGAAGCATCCACTACCTGATGTTTGCCTCTTTCCCCTGTAAATATCCATTTTTGTCTACCCCTAAAAGGCGCAGAATCCCATTATGAACAAGTTCAACAAAGATTAAATTTACTTATGATGCATATGTGCATTTTCCTCCCCCACCCTCTGTCATCACTGTATCCTCCTTTGCACATGGCTCATTGTTTTCTGACAGTATTTCCTCCTTCTTACCCAGTTTCTTTTGTAACACTACTCTAAGGTGCACCTAATTTGCATCTCAGTGAAGAAAACCTGGCACTTCAAAACATTAATGGAAGCTAAGTAACCATACCTCAGTGAAATCCACTGTCACGGTTTAGGGTCAGGGTGGCCCTTTAGACCAATAACAGACACTCTCTGTTAACCCCTCTCCCTCCTCAAAGGGAAAGGGAAAAGGAATAAGGGAGAGAAACAGCGATTAGAAAAGGAAACTAGAACAGCTTTAAGAGGGCGAGCGAGCGAGCAAGCAAGCAAAGAAAACTAGCAAGCTAATGAAAAAAAACCAAAAACATAGACCCTCCAGATCCCTCCTTCTGGCAGCTCCCTGGCTCTTCTCCCCTCTTGGATCGCTTTGCCAGCTTTGCTCGGCTTGGCTCAGGTCCTCTTTTGGTTCCTTCCTCAGAGCATCCAAGGAGGACTCTGTCTGTTCTGCCTCTGATCCCAATCGGTGTGTTCCTGGATCCCATACCGGAATCCAGCTCCTGAACACAGCTCCCATCTGCTGCGGGGCCCAGGCTGGGACCCCCTGGTGCCTGCTCCACAGCATCAGTGGTGACAGTAGCATAATTACCATCGGGGGGGTGGGTTTGATACTGGTTTTGTATATATTTGTACATATTCTATATTATTATTCTCATTCAAGCTGTTCTAGTTTCCTTTTCTAATGGCTAAGTCTCTCTCCCTTATTCCCTTTGTCTTCCCCTTTGGGGAGGGAGGGGTGATAACAGAGAGCATCTGTTATAGGTCTAAGGGGCTGCCCTGATCCTAAACTGTGACATCCACAAAACTAAAAACCAGCTTCAAACAGTCAGGCTCCTTGCTTTATTATATTTATGCTCAAATATATTACATTTCATTTGCATTTAAGGAAATCTCTGGCATTTATTCAATGTCCTACATACTGTTTAACACTGCAGAAGAAAGACCTTTCTCGCTGCTTTCATACCAAACTCAAGAAGAGACGTTCATCCATGCAGTTGAACTGTTAACTATCTTGAAAAACCCTACAGCAAGTAACCATCAAATAGATACCTTTACTCATCTGAGCTGCAGGTGTAGCCCAGATTAAGACTAATAACTCTGATAAACAGATGTAACTTCAGCTGGTGATGCAAGAGTTTATTATCACTGTATGATGCATCTAACTAGTTCCTTAGTAAGCTGTATGCTTATTTTGGTATGAAAAATACATCCCAAAAAAACCACCATAATCACCACTTCCCTACCATCCTTGATTTTCTACTTTTGCAGCACAGCACTCAACATGAAACTGATAACTTCAGTTTATTAAGGGCATTGTGAGCTGACAAAGACACAAAAGTACAGAAAATAATAGCTAGAGGTCATTTATACCAAGTTAAATACACCAGCACATCCATCAGCTGGTCACTGCCTGATAATCAGAGAACTGCTGGGTTTAGAGAAGTAGCTTTATCACATTCCCACTGCATTCTTGCTATTAAGTTTGAGATTAATTTAGTTTCAGATTTTGAAAAGTAATTAGAACCCACTTTTGTCTACCTTCTACCTCATATAATGTAAAGCCAGCAAGCAACTTTCTCCCAAGCTGTTATGGTTTATCAGAGAAAATACTCTCATACAGCTTGTACAGTCAACAGTAAAAAACAGGCTTTATTATACCCCATAAAGTAAAATAAACCTGACTTTTTGTTGTTGCTGTAAAGCACGTGATGTTTGGCACATCAATGATATGAAAAACTTCTTCACATACTAATTCTTATTTAGCATAAAGGAGAATACATTGATGAAGAAGGGAACAGTGGAAATAATCCTCTTTTCTCAGCCACGGTTTAAATGTAGACTACAATTCTACAAGAGGATATCTACAAACAAGTGATGACAAGTTGTTATTTCCATAACATTCAGTCTCACCAGGAAATAAAATTTTATGCTGAAAGTATTAGCAGGGACAGACAAGAGGAAATACTAAAATTGTACAGAACCTCTTGCTGTTATAGAAAAGAAATTTGCAATAAGCATGTTAAAGAAATAGCAAGTGAAATAAAAAAGTTTTATAAATTATTTATAAACAGCCAACTTGTAAGAGCAGAAAAGCACATGGAAGGAAACAGTTAAACACACCTAACCATTGCTTTCACACAGTAATATCTCCAATTCAGAAGCAGAAGCCAGCCTGAGCTCCCCCCAGTAAAAGGTAATTATGCAAAAGACTGCCCAGCACAGCAGCAGGAAGGCAGCACGCATCTGAAAGCTATACCACTGAATCAAAAACTCTGTGCTCATTTGTGGTTAGCAAGGGCAGCAGGGTCTTCAGAACTGCAGATGGAAATCTTCAGAGGGAGGGCTATGAAACTTCTGCAGAATGACAGCAGCAGCCTAATTTGACTTTGACCTAGAAAGGCTACACCATCTCACTTAGTCACCGTGCCTGCTGTAAGCAAGCCTCAATGCACAGAGCCAAAGTGACTAATGACAGTCTTCGAAACACTCACCAGGGCTGCAAGAACACACTTAGTCCTTTTGACAAAATCCGAGCTGAGATTTAATGGTAAAGAAAAATGATACGAGCAATTCTAGTCTAATAAGAGCACATTAAAAAATTGGTTCACTGACATTAGCAAGAAATCCTAATTATAGAGGAGTCAAAGGGCCTGCCAAGCCTTGCCAGTTCTTCCACTCTACGATGATGATAACCATTTTAACAGTAGAATAAGTAGAGCCCAACACACCATACTGGTGCCAATAAAAATTCTCTCTTATTCAAACACAGTAACTCATGCATAGTAGAAGTAACTGCTCAGACTGCAACTGATCCTTATCAATATTTATCAACATATGGGGGCATAATCCCATACGAGTGAGAAGATAAACAGAACAGGCCAGGAAAGAGAATTATTCATGAAATGGTCTTGCTCCATGGCTCAGTATGGTTTCCTTTCTATAAGGGTCAGCAACAGTCTTCTGAATGACAGGGAGACTCTAGAATGTAGACTGGAAGAAATTAAAAAAGAAATAAATCCTTGAACCTTTAAGCATGTCTGAGCAGAAAGGGGGGAAAAAAGTTCCAATAGCTAGCATTGGTACTGTGAAACTGTGAAATTAACATCTCAGATCAGATTTCTGAGCAATTTGTGCAGTTATTCAGAAAAAGTTAAAACCATTTCACAGACCACTAGTATATCTAACTATCAGTAAGACACTTGACTACAAAGCTTAATAGTTTAATTAATTCTACCCCTGAAAATGCTGGAGATATATATATATATCAAATAAGGAACTGAAGCTTCTCCCTGAACAGTTATGAGAAGTTTTGAGGTCATATCTCCTAATAACCCTTGATGAATTTCAAAGGTTTCAATACTTCCCACAGGTTTTCTACACTTCGGGTCAGTGGATGTATGATATGAAGAACAAAACTGTCCATTGTAAACAAGAACTGTTATACCCACTTAGTGATAAACTGATTCTTCTCACCCTTCTCGCTTGCATATGGAGTCAACACTTCGAGATTTGAAATGGAAAATAGCAATAAACCGTAAATAAACGAGAACCACTGCCAGGCAAACTACCACTTAAGATTTACCAATAGGATGAGAATACCAAAAGCAGTGGATCTACTTATTCTGGCTACAGGAGAGTGAAGAAGTTTTCATTTTGAAAGAAGTTCAGTTCATATTGAAACTTGGAAAATAGATCTGGAAAACATTTCAAAAGATCCAGTCTCTCCTGGGTACAGCTCTAGCACACATTTACAACCGGTATTTCTCTAAGAGGTCTTTAATGCCACCCCAAAATAACCTCTTTTTTAAGGCATTTTTTCACCCAGGAGATGAAATAAGGAAATGTCATTCCTAAACCTGTCTAAACTAGAGGAAACCCATCACTTCATGCATACAAGATTAAAAAACAAACAAAACAAACAAACAAAAACCAACCAAACAAAAAAAAAACCCAACAAGCTATTCCTTGGCTTCCTTTAATATTCCTTTATCCTACTTAGTACTATGGTCATTTATTCTACTCAAACCTCAGCCACTTCTGCATAATAGTTCAAACACAAACATTCCTAAAGTGCATAAGTATCTTAAGAAGTAGTAATAAAACTAGTGATATGACTTTTTAAAATCAGAAAGAATTTTTCATGTGTTGATGTAACAAACTAGTTTGAACGGCATTAGAGGAAATATATAGCTTAACCTTCTAAACCCAAATTTAAACCAGAAAAAAATGAAGAGCTTTCTATTTAATGCTTCATAATCTTACCATTTAGCATTTGACAGAAAACACTAGACATCTGTCTGTCCAAAAGACAACCATTTCTTTGTACTAGCTTCAGAACATACGGCTCACGTTTGACAGATAGATATACATCCTGTTTGCACAACACTTAATTGCATCGCTCCGCCAAGCATTCCTGCATTACACCAGCATTCTGTATTACACACCTGTTTTGTGCCCATGCTTGTGACACATAAGCATGAGGTAATTGCATTCTGAATAGGAAAAAAGTATGTAACAGACTCATAGGTCATATGCATCAATGCTAGAGTAACTCAGCACTTTAGCAGGAAGATGGTGTGCTGCATGAAGTGTGAATGGTAATGCTGACGAGTACTGTAAAACAGACTTCTTTCCAGCTACTAAAGAGATCCCCCAAACCCATTAGAGGCAGTGCAAAGGAATTAATGCATTCTACAAGCAACTGGACAAAGTTTTATCTATTTAAAATTGGATTTGAAAACTGTCATTTATACTGAAGTTGTCATTTTCCTTAACTAGAAACCCACGAGAGCCAATAAGCATCCAAACAATGAAGGAGGCCACAGACATGGTTAGAGCATATTCATAAAGGGAGGTTATGTGAAGCATTAAATGAATGCAGCCATTCTCCAGTGAGAGTTGAAATCATAAGAAAAAAATAAGATTCCAACTCATATTAAATTCTTCTTATGGTTATGAATGTCTTCAAACACAAACTACAAGCATGTCTTCAATTACAAAGTTTCTGCCCAGAAACAAACTGCTAGTTCTTCTTTTCCAAAAATCAGGCTTAGACAGAACAGAATTTCAGAGTGATCAAACAAGTTCACTAAGCCCTGCCAAAAGAGAAACATAACTTTTTTGGGTTCTTGTGAATTACTGAATATGTGAATTAGTTACCTTGAGGAAGAGCAAAGAAAATCCATTAAAAAGCATCCTAAACTGCATGAAAAAGCAAAGCACCAGTTTCCACCTTCTAGTGGAAACACACAAAAGAAAAATGTCATCTATGAGCAGAGAGCACACCTCTTCCTTTAAGCCAAAGAAGCAAAAAGGTATCGTGAACTTCACTGCCAAACAATAACTTAGGCTAACAAATGGTTTAATAATGCAAGTGAACCTCTAAAATAGAAGAGGGGAGAAAAAAACAAACCACAAACACCACACACAGATAAAGAAAATAAACAGGTGAAACTGAAAACAAACCAAAATAACACACTGCATTTGGAAGTTCATGTTCACAATTAGTATCTTTCTCCTGTCCCACCTAAGGTCCCCCCTCTTCCCATTTTTCTTCTGAGAGAGGGTTACGTGGTTAGTACTCCAGTATACTCAAGCTATTAAACTAACATGAAAAAAAAAAAAAAAAGGGAGGGGGGGCAGGGAAGGGAAAAAAAACCCTCTTCTCACTTGAGTGACAGTATCCACAGAGCAAGAGCAGAAAGAAAATCTTCCCCTATTTCAAAAAGGCCTTTCTTTGATTATCTTCATAAACTTGTTTTGCCAAGCTGGAAATACCTAGGAATATTTCTGTGGCCACTGGTGGAAAATTGTAGGCAAATGGACCTTCTCTGCTTAGTCTGAAACTAGGATATTGAACGTAATGCCAAAAAGAGAAACCTTTCTGCTTTCAGAAGACAATATAAAGTGTGGGCATTACCAGTTAAGTCTAGAATTTAGAGTAGCTCACAGTAAGTTTGCATTAGGCAACCAGCACTGGCATTATGCAAGCTACTGTATGACATGAATGCTCTTTTAAAACAATAATGACCTCAAATCACTAAACAGGATTGATGCCTAATGACTTGTGGATTTATAAAAAAACTGCTTGCAATGAAGCATTTGGTTGCCTTGAGAGGCTGCATTTTTAAAGAAGCATTTCCTGGCAGCCTCACTGTTGCACACATTAGCAAAAGATCTCAGAAATCTGAGAGAAACCACCACCTCAGAAAGGAAAAATATAAAATAAAATTTGAAAATCATGCAAGTAGCTTTATCACTATAGTCATAGTTCTAGCATCTGTGGGGAACCGCCTGACCCTTAGAAGTTACTGCAGTGTTTCTTTTTATTGTGCAGTTTAAGAAAGTTCATCTCCATGCTAAATCAGTACTAACATCCTTTGTCTTTTAACATTATTATAATTCAGACAAATACTTTTTTTTTCACCATACTGCACTTTGATCACCACTCCTATTCCAGCTCAGTCAAGCTGTAACTCCTGTCCTCTGCGTACTGTTTAGGCATACTTTTGAGGAATATACTGAGAAATTAAATTCCCCCATATTCATTTCACAACCTGAATATACAGAAAATAAGAGATAATGTTCTTAGCTGATATAGGAGATTAAATCACGAATTCCACAATATACAGATTTTCAGCATGTAACTTTTTTAGGTGGGGGTCAGCACTATGCTTACGGTATAGATAAGGAATCTGGAGGAATGTGTTGGATCTGAATGACATAACCTTGTAACATTACCCATTCTGATCCAAACAAATCTGCATTTACTGGCTTTTTGAGTGTGCTTCCTGAAGAAGAGATAACAGAGAAGTGACCAACTGTCACTTCTAATATAACTTTAGTTCCTAAAAAATGCTGAAACTAAGCAGATTTTTGAGCCTATGCCTTTAAGAAGGGTGTTTTGATGAGACAGAAATCCAGGACAGTTTAAATAAGATGTCCCCGTTGCTATTACTCAACAACATACTTCCAGTGAGAATGGTAATTACCTTATTTTCCTTAACTTTATTGAAGGAGAAAGGGGTAGGAGGAAACCTAAAAATCTGCAATCACACATGATTGAAGTTGGTGGTACAATCCCAGTATAACTTCAAAATATGAATGGAGGGGGTGCAGGTGGAAGGGAAAATATAGGCTCCATGTGAAACACTCACAATCTCTTCAAATCACCTGAGCATGTAATGAACAAACTTATGTGGTTCTAGAGGCTTTTAAATCAACACTGCACAGTTTATTTAAAATCAACAGGCTATTCTGGCTACTACCTCTGTCTTTAGTGATGATGAAATCAGGTGAATTTCATCTTCCCTTCAAGTCCATATAATTTATTCTTCATTCTCATTTGTCCATCTCCCAAACAGAATAAGAGCAGACTTCAGCCCTACTCCCTGGATATACCATTACTTTGCCAGCAGATTACAGGATTTTTTTTTAATACGATGCTCTCAAAATCAGTCAGCATGGACTCCAAGCTCTCACAGGAAGGTTGCCTGATCCCTTCCTCCCCCCGTACAGCATGTTTCACATACAGAGAGAAAGAACTAGGTCCTTCAACACCAACGAGGTTTTCTCTGCCTTCTGTTAAGAGCACTCGCCCTTCTCAGGATCTTATTTCTCAGCAGTTAAGAAGCCAGCTTGTACAGTTCTGTTCACACCATGGAGAGGTTCTTTCCGTGTATCAGCACATTTGGTGCCTTATTAGTTTACTAAGACACCTCACCTGTGAGCTTGCCTAAAATAAAGGACAAATGTTTGCTGAGCATTCAAGTGCATGTGGTAGTCCTGTCATTTGCAAATATATTAACTGCTTCAAGGTATTTGACACCCAGTAAGTCCAAGGTACAAACACCTGAAGAAAGCAAACATAGAAACTCAAATTGCTACTTGCCTTATAATTGCCAGAAGTTCCTGCTCTTCTACTCTAAAAGCAGGTAGCCTTGTTAAATAAACTATCTAAATCAGATTCAAGTTCAAACACAAATGTTTACTGTCCTGTACTTGTCTTTGCTGCTACACAATGGAATTATTTACTCTTCTGATGCCTTTTCACAACTGCAATAAGAACAACTCAGATCTAGTATTTCCTCGTACACAGCTCTAGAGCTGTCTTCACCAGTAAGACAATTCTTTGTTCAATTTTGAAAGAAAAATGGCTAAACTTGGGTTTTTGAGCCATGTTACTACAGAGTGGGAAGGGCAGAGAGCTGTGAGAATGTATGCTGAAGTCAAAAGGAAAGTATTTTTAAACACATTTTCATCAACTACAAACTTGTCCTAGAATGGTTAAAAATCTTACTCTGATTACTGTTATTAATCTTATTTTCTGTTCAGTACTCTTCAGTACAATGTTCATGGCATTCTACACCTTGTTAAACATCAAGGTTTTGTTTAATTTTTCTGTAGCTTAACACATCTTTGTTTTGTTAAAGTTTTTTCCTTTTACTATTAAATTTTCATACTAATCGTTCTATAACCTGAGTAGGCATCCTGCTGCAACTACAGTCTTTTCAACAAATCGTACACAAGTGAAATGTGGTGATGGGAGGGAACAGGAGATAAAAGAAAGGCAATCCAAGTACATGACACCAGGGTAAGGCGAATGAAAACTGAAGAGCAAAGTAGAGAAGGAAAGGAAGGGAAGTTGTATTAATTTTCATATGACGACAACTGTGCAACAGGAACAGGACAGACATACAAGAAAGGAGAAATTTCTTCCTCCAAGAGGAGGAAAACCCGTAAATATCATGCCTTCAGTGGACAGCCAGGATCCTGTTCTGTACATAAGTATCTTTAAACTTAATGATTATTCTCTGTTCATTATGTTCAACAACTGGAGAAATCCCGAAGGGAGATTTTCAAGATAAGTAGTTAAAGCCTCACAGATAATTCTTTATATTGAACATCTCTCCCATTATGCCAGGAGGATTCAGGCATGCATTTTATCATAGATGTTACCATCTCAGAACTAAGTTTCTGAGATTTGAATATGGCAAGTTTCAGTCTTTAATAGGTTACCTGGCTTACAGAATTCTTCAATCCTCATCAACACCTCAGGTCAAAGTATGACCCATATTCTTCACTGCAGTTTCACAACTGATTCCCTGGCCATAGCAAACAAAACAAAGCAAAAGAAATTCAAGCCTTGGAATATATGAGAATTATTAAAATCTTTGGGTTGGTGTTGGGTTTTTTTTGTTTGTTTGTTTGTTTGTTTGTTTTTTTTTTGTTTGTTTGTTTGTTTTGTTGTTGTTGTTGTTTTTTTAAATAGACTGTTTAGATGCAAAGCAGATGCATTCGAGGAGTGACACTGAGCCAAAACAAACTGACTATATCCAGCATAACGAGTATAACGAGGCCACTGAAGAATCAAAACACACACAGATAGGCAAAGAATCTTCAAAGAAGAGAACCCCTAAACATCATCCTTAAAAAATTTAGATGACACAGTGGATACATGCACATATCTACATAGGCTTTCTTGTGGTCATTCTGTGTTCTGGTAGCTGAACCTGCCTTTCCACAAGTTCAGATGTTTTCATGAAGTTTCCACTAGCACTTTTTTTAAAGACTGGTATATAATCAGGTTTGCAGTACTTAAAAATCTTTATTATTCCTGTTTATATGTTAAAAAAAGTTTCAAAGGATAAAAATTGGAGTTGACTAAATTTTTGAAGCATTTTTTTTTGCTTCAGAAGCACCTAGAAACTCCACAGGTTACTCCATTTGCCTCGAGAAAGAAACAAGCATTTCATTTGCAAAGTATACATGTCTTAAGGGCTACAAGGTCTATTACTATTTGAGAATCTTCTGTCTCTCCAAGAAAATTTCATACAAAAAGTACTGCAAAACAGAGAGGCAGCTCTGGAAAAATCTGTAATTCAAGAGCCATGAGTGCCCGCACACAGCACGATACAAATATTGTACTTACAACTTCTTAAAAGACTTGAATTTCATTTTTACAAGGACCAATTTATCAGAAGAAACATCATTATGAAAGCTGCTTCTAAATCCACAAAAACAGAGATTTTGAGATCAAGAAGGACAAAGTTAAGTGCATTCTGTGCTTTCAGTTACTGTGCCTAGTGATATTTCATTCTTTCTTCAAAAAGCAATCTTTTGTATGGCCATCTGCACAGCAAGTGAAGAAAGCAAGAGAGATTTTTCAAACAAGGATGACAGCAGAAAAGTGTGAGTATAGCTCTAATAGCCAGATGCATACTTTGAATTCTTTGCAACTCATTATTTTTAGTTGCTCACTCAGCTTGACAACTCTAGCATCACTGATATACTTAAGAGCGACTATCTCCTTACTGTAGCAAAGAACAATTTCATAGGAACCCCAAAGAGAATGAAGATTTCCACCTTCAATCAAGCAAGGATCTACTGTTAATAAGCCTTCAAAAAAATGCTTTTTTGACTCACCTGTCTGTTCAGTCCAAAGACAAAAAGAAACCCTGCATTTATTCTATCAACACAGCAGATCAATCAATAACACACCTATCAGGATTTATATTATCAATCAAAAACAACTCAGTGCTCAGACCACTTCCATTCTAAGGTCTTCTGTGTACTGGTAATACAGTGAAGCTCTACAAACAGACCACTGGCTTTATTCAGCTTCATACTCTACATAAGAGCAGACTTTTACAGATACTTGAAGTTAAAACAACTCACATTTAGTCCCACTTTTCAACCTAATATAGAACATCAAACAAAAATATGCACATTATGGATATACAAAGATACAAGTTCATGTCTTAAAAAGCAGACATCTCAGGTATAGATAAACATATAGTTAATTTACAAATTTTGTACACTAAAGTTAACCCCTAACAATCATTTTAAAGAAGTACAATAGAAAATTCAGAAGTATGATAGATAAATTACCAGTATTTAAAGTGCTGACTTTAGAACAAGGAAAAATGCCAATCAGAAGAGGAAGCAGCCCTTCAAAGTCCTGTATCTTGTTATACAGATAATCCTAACTGAAATCAATTGCTCCTTTCAATTAAAGATTAAAAGATAATGAACAGTTCTCTTTCCCTTGCCTTTGAGTGTACATTCCTCCAAATTTAATCTTTATTACATACAGAATACTCTGAACAGTATTAAAATATATGTGTATTGGACTTGCCAGAACCCTACTACAAGACAAAAAAACAAACCAAAACACCTCACTATCTAAAATTTGTCTTTTTCTTATTTTTAGTGACCATTCAGCACTCGCATTCTTTTGCTCCAGTATAGCAGAAGGAACAACCATTTAGCTCTCCATGTAATAAAATTCCAGGGCCATCTCTCAACTCCTTATTCTAACCACACTTTTCCCAGCTTTTCATTTTAGGATTTTCTGGAACAAGTTATCCAGCTGTGTTAACTTAAAAGTGTTTAGTCCCAACAGCTATTATTTACTCAGTGTGTGTGAATATTTCACATCCTCCTGTCACAGAAGATAATGTATCTGGAAACACACAGAACATATCACAGTGGTATTTATAGAATACTTACTTTTTATGCCTTATCATTAAATGAAACAATGAAGTTAAAGTATACAACTCTCACAAGAGCTACCGAAGAAACTTTGTGAAAGGGAAGAAAAATGTGAAGTAGAGAGGAAAGGATGAGAGCAAGGATTTGTCACATCTTACTGTCCCCTAATGATACCGTTTCAAGGAAAGTTAGAAAAGTCCCAAATATTTAGATAAGGAAACAAAAAAATAGGAAAGGGGAGAACTAACCTGTCAGTGGAGGAAATCAATCTCTAGTAAAAATGTCTTGACCAAAGATGCAGAAATTAGTTATTTTCCTGTGGTGTCTCACCTTAATCCTCACCTACTAAGCCCCCTAAGAAGTCCCATGGGACTGCTAAATGCAGTTTGAAAGAAAGCAGCCTGATTAAAGACACATACGAAAGACAAGATGAGAAATTATAATAAATGCTGAAAAAATAGGCAAAATTATAAAAGCAAGAGTGAAAGTAGCCAGAGTAACACACAGCTGAGACTGTTGGGAACATTCCTAGTCTGACAAGATTGCTGAACCAGTGCCACTGGTTCATTGATCAGATAAACACCTCCAGCAGCTTCCACACCTCAGTATTAAGAGGGCTACTCCTTGCACCCTCTCACGTGTTTCAGTGCTACTGAAGTCTCACTTCCCCCCATCTCAGACATGTTTACAGGGACACTGCTGCACTTCTCGACACTCACAGTCTCAGATGATCTTATTACAATACATTATACCTTACTTCGGTTTCCACTTTTCTGATTCCTACTACTCCTTCATCCCCCTTCCCCGAGTAGCTTACTGAATGAAATAAAAGGATTTTTCTCTTACTGCCAGCAAAATTATTTATGTACCCCCTTTTCAGAATAAGGCTCTGTTTCAAAGCCATTATAGGCATAAATTGTAACCTCTATCTCATATCACCCTTTTGGAAGAAGGGGCAGAAGGGAACGTTGAAATAAGGCAAAAATTAATATGAGCGGTCATGCCAAAGCTGGGTACGTCTTGAAGTTCAGACAAGCCTACATTGTAAGAAAACTAAATTCCACAGAGTGGAGGGAACATACAAAAAAAAACTAACTCTGGACTTACTGCTTTATCACCAGCAGGAAGTTAGCAAATGCCCTTCTGTAACTGGCTATCCAGCCAGGTCCCTGTGAAACACCCAGACACTTCACCTTCGCATGGGTGGCTTTTATTGCTTCACCTGTGAAATCTCATTTCCTTCTGGTGCAGAAAGAGGGTACCATGCACAGACTACATCAGACTACAGAGCAAGACACAACAGATGCACAAAGAATGAGGCAGAACATTTAATGGTTCACATACATCATTGCCTATTTTACTCTAGAAACCTAAGTATCTGGTTTGCTATGAACTGGACAGGGGAAGAAGTTTGCGTTACCAACTGGGGGCTACAGAGAAGCGTCACTTAGCACTCGGAACGGAACCTGGGTTACCATCAAAGACAACCCATTCCTGCACTTTTCCCAGGAACTAAATGGAGTACAAAGAACAAACCCCAAATTGTACACAGTTAGCTTTTGAATGAGTGAGACTACTTACACAAAAAAAATACAATATTTAAAACTTACTCCAAGGTTTCAGAGAAATAATTTGAAGACATCAGCTACTACTGTTTGAAACAAGCACCTAAACACAAGCTATTTCAACATCATGACTACATGCTGCTTCATAAGCTTCCACAGGCAACAAACATGAAATAAACAAGTGTCCAGTAACACTGAAGAATTCCCAATGCACCAAAACATCCAGAAAACAGTCAGCTCCCTAATAAACTAATGGCAGGGAAAAGGAAGCAGATTTACAAACATATTCTTATCACCCGCTTCATAGCAATGCAGAAGCACTCTTATTGCACTCCAAGAACAAGAGGATCAAGCATTACCTCAGTCCAGACCTGCACACACTCATGTATAAGTTGTCATTTCTATAAGAATGAATTAGATTTATACACAAGTACCTAGAAGTAGGATTGGACCCACAGACATGTAGAACCATGAAAAAGGAGTTTACAAGGCCCATCATAAGCACTTATTCTCCCACTGCAAAATATTACTCTCTTTCAAGAGAATAACCACCATTAAAAAAATTTATTTTACATGACATGACTAAGTCCAATATCTATGTGTGTGTACACAATAAATATAAAATATACACACGCACACAATTTTTCATTTTATGGAAAGAAGTAAATAGAATCACGACATTTCTTGGCTGACAGAAGTTATCTTTTCAGTTTTCTTTTTAGGATGTTAATATGTATGATTTTTAAAGGAAAAAAATAAAATAAAATCAAAGCTACCAGAGTCTAAACTGCATACTTCCTGTCCCTGACACTGAACCACTGTCTAGCAACTGAACAGAACCTGAAACTAGTCTTCTTTTACATTATTCTTCTGGGGATCCATAAGTGCCTTATACATAGCTCACATCTACTAGATTCCTCAAAGTACAGGCATTTTGGTTACCTACTCCTTTAAAGGGCTGCCACATGAATTCTTTGTTAAATAAGGGCTTTGAGTTAAAATATCATATTGGACACACTGATTTTACTTTTATTTTAAGATGTTAAATGTCATATTTGAGATCCCATTGAGGCATTAAAAATAAATTACAGATCCCAACTTCATCCTGAGAAACTTCACAGATCAATGAATTCTCTTACCTTCACAAAGCCTTCTCAAGAGACACTCCCATGCAAACGGTCCCTTGTGCTGGGGACAAGAACCATCCACAATACAGTATTACCTTGGTAATTTGGAGCATGCAGGGATGATGGTGTGCTAAGATGGAGAAATGGGACATAACCCATCAGGCAAAGCCAGCATCACGTAACATGGTACAGTCACAAAATTATATTGCCTTATTCCCAACTCACATAAAAGCTATTTCTGCTCCTGCTTTTTAGTACTGCTTACTGAAGTAATGTCATTACTATTTTGTGAAACACTACAGTACTCCGATTCATGCCCTCAGGGCTTTAAACTCCTTCCACTGACTAGACAGGACACATGGACACCTCATGCCAGGGGATAATCAGAGGCCTGGAGTAAGAGAGCGTCAACTGACAAGCATTAATGCATGGCCTGACGTAAAAGACTCTAGTTTTAAGCCCAGGCTGAACCACAAGTGCAATTTGTGTCTAACAGCAGGTTAATTAACAGCTTGGTAAGATACAGCCTATCACCACAAGAAAAGTCCTTAATCTTAGACTTAGGTAGTTCAAGAATATTGTAACTATAGTTTTAGCATCTGAGAAATTTATGACACCTAGTCCCATAGTTACATACTAAAGGAATATCTGAAACCTACCTAAATACATAGGAGATAGAAAAGTAAAGCAACTACATAGGACAAACCATGCCTGGCTTCTCTCTTCCAAGTCCCAGGGAAGCCAAGTACAGCCTTTTCATTAATTTCTAAAGAAGTTAAATGAAGTCAGAACCTTCAAAAAACCACACTTCAATCATGAATTTCTGTATGTGTATTTCAGACCCTGGTAAATTGAAAGTGATCTGAATACCCTACCTTAAAGCAACCTCAGTCTGCTACCATAACACAGCCAAACAAGTTCATAATCCAAATAGATTATTAAAAACATGTAAATATTCAGCCTTGTTTGCATTTTTAAAATACAGTTAATACTACATTACCAGCAATGTGGAAAGTATCCAGCATTTCATATGCTGTTGTATCACTCTTTGCTCCTCTGACAGTCACTTCTGAACAGCTGCAAATCCATACAAGCTCCAATAAAAATAATGTTTTCAAAATAAATGAACAATTAACAAATAATTTCAATTCTCCCAAGTTTTATTAAAACCAGTCAAGAATAATCCATCATCAAAGAACATACTGAAGATGTGTTTATACTTAAACTGAGTAAATCTACTGATCAAGACCAAAATAAACAGTTTTGGCACAATTTAAAATAGTGCAGAAAAGGTCCCCGTATAAAATGCCTCAGAAAAAAAATGGGAGTTAGGAAAATTTCAGGTCTAGTAACTAAGAACTCCCTTTCGTCTGTAACCGACTCTCTGACCTCAGTCTGCTTACAAAACAGGAAAAAGAAGAAAACAAAACCTATGTTTAATATTCCTTCATAAGTAGTGAACATCTAAATTTACAAGCATCAATTTCCTTTCTACATCTCCCAAAGCAAACAAAAAAGTTAATCTCAACACAGCTCATCTCCTAAAGAGGGAGGTGCGATAAAACTGAAAAAAGGACCTCCAAAGGTCCCATTTACCCTGAGCTATTCTGAGAGAATGTGATCTTCTGGGTTTTTACATTTTAAAATCGGATTGCTTTGTTCAGGTAATCAGTTGGGTGTAGATACAGATTTTAAAATGACAAAACTAAGTTGTGAATTCAGAGTTTCAACACCTACCTTTAAATGTGTCCTGGAGAACTAAGAGCAGCTGAATACAAGTTATTTTGGTTTTATTTCCCAGTGGAAAGACATAAAGCACTTTTTTGTCTCTCTGAATCTCATAAATTGCATTCAGTGAAGAAAAGTGGCAAAGGCCATAGAGATAAGAGCCCATCTGCAGTGGCTGCCTATCAGCAAGGAACCAAAGGCCACCAGGAAGCTAGTAAGAAGTCCCTTTGCATTGCCAGGCACAAGTGGAGCACACCTCTGAGCACTCATCCCTTCTCCAGTGCATGCTGCCATAAAGACTTAACACCGAGTCCTACAGAATAACAGTGTTATAGGAGGGTAGACTGTTAGAGGGTAGAACTGACTGTTAACAAACTCCCACTCCACAAAACTAATTGAAATGTTTATATTCAAGTCACAAAGGTGCTAACAGACTAGTCGCTAACCTCTGGGTATCAGAGCATTTGGATGCTTTTATATTGCAGTGTCAGGAACCTGCCATACAAGCTCAAGAAAATAAATGAACAGGAACTCAGTCTAACAGAGGAATACTAATCTGTCAATAATTGATCATATTCTTTCCTTCTATATATGACTAACAATTACAATCTGAGCCTTGTGTCTCTTTATTTATAGAAAGTTAATACGCTCAGATAACAGCCCACAAAGGCAAACAATTCAAGAGGAAGCTTGTGAACATCCTAGAACTTCTGTTAATTACTAAGAGGGAGTTTCTACATGTGGATTCCATATAGCCAAGTGTTTGGTTTTTCCAAAATATACTAGCAAATGGAAGGGTAGAATTGAAACACTTTCCAATTATGCACTTCAACAATCCTGAAAAAAAACTGCAAGCAGACTTAGGGAATTACTGTTTTGGTTCTGTAAGCAAGTAATTGCAAGATATAAAAGTGTTTTCTAAAACTGCCTGCATGCATAGCACAGAATTGCCTGTGAGAAGATCCAAACCCAAAATGTATAAATAACAAACTTGGCCATCAGAGTTACCAAGAAGTAATGGTAAGTATTTGTAAGATCTTTATCACAGATTAATTGTGGGCAATCACCAAATTAGCAAAGCTACATTTCTGATTCTACCTTATAGTGATGCATCAAGCAAAAACGGAATTGTTTCAACAGCATCACAATTTTACTCCTGATTTAACCAGGCTTATTTTGGTTTAGTTTAAATTCATAGGCATAAGTTGCCTTCTTATACTGAAATCTAGTTCAAGACAAGTTTATTATTGAGAGCAGCCCTGCAGAGAAGGACTCAGGGGTGTTGGTGGATGAAAAACCGAACATGAGATATGCTTGCAGCCCAGAAGGCCAAACACATCCGGGGCTGCAAAAGAAGCATGGCCAGCAGGTCAAGGGAGGTGATTTTCTACTCTGCTCTCATATGATCCCACCTGAAGTACTGTACTCAGGTCTGGGGCAGAAGAGCATAAGAAGGACATGGACCTGTTGGACCAAGTCAAGGGAAGGGCCACAAAGATGATCAGAGGACTGGAACACCTTCTCTTTGAGGACAGGCTGAGAATGCTGGGGTTGTTCAGACTGGAGAAGGCTCCATGGCAACCTTATTGTGTCCTTTCAGTACTTAACAGTGGCCTACAGGAAATACGGGGAGGGACTCCTTATCAAGGATTGTAGTGATAGGATGAGGGGTAATTGTATTAAACTGAAAGAGGGTAGATTAAGATTAGATAGTAGGAAGAAATTAGTTACTGTGCTGGTGGTGAGACACTGGAACAGGTTGCCCAGAGAAATTGCAGATGCCCCCTCCTCCCCCCTAAAATGTTCAAGGCCAAGTTGGATGGGGCTTTGAGCAGCCTGGTCTAGTGGGAGGTGTCCCTGCCCATGGCAGGAGTGTTGAACTAAATGATCTTTAATGCCCCTTCCAATCCAAACCATTCTATGATATTATGATTTATTAATGATATACGTTTGACAGAACCAGTTTATGCAGCGACAAGAAACTGAACATGTTTTGCAAAGTCTCTTCATCCAAAGTGTTTCATACAAATATACATAGTTTGGGTGTTTCCCCTATTATTAACAGATCTGACTGTAATTACACCACGTGAGTTTTATGCTACTTGGAAACAGATGTAAAAATCACATGCAATCTCTAAAAAATTACAATGAATGGAAAGTTTACCACACAAGATAGTCAAGGCAGCAGAAAAAGAAAAATCCACTCTTTGAGCTAGCACTGCTCTCATTTCTACAAAAAGACTAGAGCCAAATTTAAAGGTAAAAAAAAAAAAAGTTTAGCTTTCAATGCTGGAATTTAATCCATATCAGCTTACAATGGTAAAATTTTTAATAACTCGTGCTCATTGGTAAAAATTCTGCAAGGCTGAGCACTCTTAAATGCTCATAATGCTCCTATTTCATTAAGGAAATCAAAATGTTACAGACCAGAAACGTCTGTATTTTTCCTTTGGGGCTACTGTCATTGTATTACCTCTAACTGTAATCTAGACATAAAAGTCAGAAGCTCACATTAAACACACATATAAGCCTGTGTCTTCCAAGCATCAGCAATCCAATTTAAGTGCTATCTTGTAAATAACACAGCCTGCCCTTCTCATAACACAGCTGAGAAACCTTTTCCAGCACTACCTGCTAAAGAAAAATTCTGAAAGGGAAAATAGGAATACATAATATTATTGAGATAACCTACAGACATGCAATCCCATTTGCAAAGGAATTAGTATCTTTTATGACAAAGAATCCCCACAGCACCATCTGTGTCAACTACCTGATGTGCAGAAGATGTCTGCCTAAGCCTAAAATGGAAAAACCCCATACCTTAATGTTCAGCTATGAGCTCTAGTGTGTCACAGTGAACAACACACGCCAAAAGCCAACAGAGCCTCCAGCAAATGCACACAGGAGAGAGAAAATGGACTACCAGAAGAAGATTTTTAGGGAAGAAGGGAAGGTACTGGCAGTTTTGAAAGAGTCTGGATACAATGATTTTGTAAAATGGTCTGGTCTCTTTTCTCAGTTACCCACTGAGTACATTTCATGAGTTTAATTCTGCTATATACAGCCTCAGAAATGTATTTGCTTCCTGAGAAGCCATCATTCATTTCTGCGCTAGCAGCTTACCCAGAAAGTGGGGGGGTGGGGGGGGGAGGGGCAAAAAAAGGCAGTAAGAGGCAATGTCCTTCCCCTCACCCCCCTAAAACCAGAGTTCTCTCCACGTCAAAGTCTAAATGTTCAATGGCATAATTTGACCAGGAAAAGTAATAATCCCTTCTCTTGTTAACATATTTCTTCTTTTGAGTTGTTACTATTTTGCTCTCCTTTTCACCAAGTTTAAGAAATCTGTCTGACATATAACAAAAGAAAACCAAACCAAACAAACAAAGCCCCCAAACAAACAAACAAAGCCCCCAAACAAACAAACAAACCCCCCAAACAAACAAACAAACCACAACACCACAAAAACAAAGACACCAACACACAAAAC
>JANHFX010021345.1:0-36607 GCA_027560015.1 Chloroceryle amazona | reverse complement strand
CTGCGGTCCTGCCCCGCCGGCCCCTCGGCAGCGGTCCCGGCTACTGGCGGGCGGACGGGCCGCGGGTGGTTCCCGCTTCACGGCTCTTGAGAAACGGCTCACGGAGGGCTCGGCAGCAGCGTTGCGGGGCTGGCCCCGGTTGCGCAACTTGGGCTTTTCTTTTTTTATGGGTGTGTTTTGTTTTCTTGTGCCAACGTCCACTCGCATCACTAACGGGAAAAAGAAACGAATAATTAAGAGCGGAGTCATCAGAAGTAATCCCCGAGGCACTGCACCAGTAAATGAGAAGGAAAAGAATTGGGGGACTGGTTGTTGACAGCGCGAGTGTTTCTCACTTGAGCAGATGTTGAGATAGGTGGGACTGGAGGAACCGGTACAAAACCAAATTTCTTCAAGTGGGACAAGGAAGCTGAAGTTATGTTTTTATTTGGTATCGTTTCAGTCTTTCAGGTAGCAGGTGTGAGCGTGACCCCGGGCAGGCAGTTTTGGGGGTGATGCCTTAAAACTGACAGTGCCCCTGGAAGCTGGAGCGCTGCCCTGTTGCTTGCGTTGTTCAGAGACAGAGCTTAGAAACTCCTGATCCATTTTATGGTTTCGTTGTTTGCAACTGAAGAAGGAGATGTTATTTATAAGATGGTTTTATATACGAAGGCCTTGGCTGGGTCATCTGAGGGGCTGTATAAATAACTGTGGATCTCTGTGGGCCCCATGGCACATGCTGGTTCTTGTATCCCTGGAGAGGATTTACATTTCGTTCTGTGAGTGTGTTAGTTATTAATACCCAACGGTGCTCGCCCCTCCTCACCGTGCCTGGGACTTGGTCAGCCTTTCACTCTTAGTGCTGCTGAGGCTGATTCTTTGGTGGTTACTGTGTGGTGGGGTGTTCTGGAGGCCAAACCTGGCTTCCTGTTATTTTTGTCATGATAAAGTATCTACAGAGTAAATGGCATTAGACATCCTTTTGGGTTATTGGATGTAGACATTTTGGCTAATTCCCATGTGAAGCGCGCTGAGAAGCCTCTGAATAGATATTTAGTTCTCACTGGAGGTAGTATTCCTTATCATTCCTGATTGTTTGCTAACTAGCAAGCTCTAATAGCCAACACTGAACCACTTGTAGAATAACACCTTCAGTCATTCTTGGCCGTCCTGGATTTGACGAGCAGCGTGACAGTGGAGCTCTCTGCCGAGCATTGCTCGGTTTGCATTCAGTCCAGATGATCTCCTGTATGCATTTTATTTTAAACGTGGTGGATTTCTAGCACGGATGCAGGGGAAGCTCCCATCCTCTGCTGGTACCAAGGAGTCTGGCACAGTTTTTGCTGTGCTTGTTCACATGGTGTAGTCTTTGAGGAGAAAATAAATCGCAAGTGCCTGCCACACCCCAAGGGGTAATGAGAATTGAAGCCTCTAGCACTAAGTGTTTCTGATAAATTGTTAATATTGTTGGATGATTTCTCGCTGCAGTAACGTAACTGTTCCCGTCAGCCTTAAAGGGGTTGAAGCCTGCTCCAATTAAAATTGCTTTTAACACTTTTTCACCATCTAACATCTTTTTCTAACGTTCACGACCAGCAGAGAATAGTCAGAAGTCAATGTCTTCATCATTAAAGAATATTATCTCTTAATATAAGTTACTCATATGATTCATAACAGTTCTACGACTTGGGGTAGCAGCCGTAATACAATCAACTTGTCTTTTTCTTTCATGATTATATCTTCTAGGCCTTGTCCCTAAGTCACAGCGCCTGTCAGATGCGGGCCAGCTCCTGACAGCCATAGTGGTGGAGACACCGCAGTGCACTCTGTGTTTTTAATGCCACCAGAGCTTTTAGTGGTGTCTCTTTTTTGAAGCCATGCCGTTGTTTTTCTCCGTGCTTTTTCAGCAGCCGTGGATGGTGCAATATATGGATCTTTAACACGTATCCCCACGTTGGGTGGGCAGGGACGTGCATCATCTGCCGGAGGTGCGTCTGAGGCTGCGCGTTCCACCTGCTCCAGCAGTCTCACTTCAGCACTGGGGAATTAGTGGCTGCTTAGAATCCATTATCAATGAGTCTGATGGAGAATTGGCAAGAACAGCCCATTGATGAAATTATCCGAGTCCCACCAATGAGGTGTTCAGAAATCGCAGCAAGAAAGCTCATTCCCCAGATGCCAAGCATGTTTCTTGGATTTCTCTACCGTTTTTCACAAGACAGGACCTCTCCTGCTCTTTGCATTGTGAAATGCAGCACACGGTGGGACAATTGCAGTTGCAAAATCAAACGTGCGCTTACTCAATCCTGAAATTTTTACATCGTTTTGAGTTGTGACTTCTCCCTTCACGTTTGACAGGGAGCATAACAGGTGATCTCATTCGCACGCTGTAGTGTCTGTAGAGAGGTAGGTTGGTGGTGGTGAAGATTTGATGTTAAACCGCAGAGCAGAACTGAAGCAGGATCTCCAGCTCCTTTAGGTTCACACAAGTTATTGAGTAAAAGAGAGAGGGAGACTCCTCCTTCTATCAGGGTAGATTGTGAATACTTTTTTTTATGGTTTTAGGCTGACTAATACCTTGTTGATAAATGGAAGGTAATGTTCCCTTCACTAATGAGTTTACAGGTGGTGTTTAGTGCTGACAGCTGCTTAATCCTGACTGATACATGTAGGGAGTGCGTTTCCTTGACTGCCACAAAAGGTCTGGAAATTACTCCTTTCACCTGCTGTTTCCACTACGTAATAGTAAACTCTCAAGGGAGTGTCTTTAGGTAGCTTTCCTAGAGGAACTTTAAAATGACACATGATGTGACATGTCCTTGAGTGTGATTACACCTCTGTGTGACAGGGGTACACGTAATAGATAAGAGAGCCAGAAGCTTTGAGTAACTTCATGAAATGGAAGACGCTGTGTGAGACAAAACCTGATTATTCACCACCTCCAGATTCCATCCTCCTTGAAAGGAGTAGCACTGAGACCCCCCCCCCCAGTCAGGGAAAACTTCAGTATTGGTTCCCAGTTACTTTGCTGACTTCAGTGAAGTATTGTGGATCTACATTTGTGAAGCCCACACTGTTACTTGCTGTTACTCATTTTCCAGTTTGGTGCTATCTCAGGACTGCTCTGTCTCACTTCCCTCTTTATCTAAGGCATGCACTGCTGAGTTCAGTTGTGGGCACAGTAAAATGCTTGCTCACGTATCTGGAGTTGGTAAAATCAATGGATATTTTTCAAAAACAAGATTCCATTTTATTATAAAAAATGGGTTCTACTTAAAAAAAACCCTGCTAGGGTGGAGACTCGGAGACATAGTTCTTACAACCAGCTGTTTTTGTTGTACGAATTGAATCGTAGGTGTGCCGGGTGAATATGGAAACCAGTTCATTATGGAATCCCAGGTAGAACTAAGCTAAAACCTCCAGACTCGAATGCAGCTCCTTTCTGAGCAAGCTGCTGAATGCAGTCTGTTAGGTGGCAAGACCCCAGTTCTTCGCGGACCGGTGGCGTTGACCGTTAGGATGTTGTTTGTGTCTTTGCAGCGCTGTAGGGGGGTAGCAGTTCAGCAAGATCAGGGAGTCCAGCCCTGAACCAACCTTCTTTCATCTAAAGTGAGAATTGTGCTCTTCTAAGCTTTGTGGGCTCTTCGTGTCGCTTCGTCCTTTTGCCTTTTTCCAGGATGAATTTCAGTGTCTCCACGGTAGGACCGTGGGGGTTGGGAGTGCTGGGTTTCACCCTGGGATATCCCCACTTGGCAGCCTGGTGGGAGCTTGGCTGGTAGGAGCAGAAACTTCCGGTAGCTTTCAGAGTGCTTCCCAGCACGTCCTCGTCTTGCCACGGTGCATTGCTGGTTTTAGCTGTGTAGCATTTGAAACCACTCGCTCTTGTGAGCTGCTGATTCTGCAGATGCCTTCGGCTGGTGTTACTTCATGACAGAGAGCTATCAGGTTTTCTAAGTATTGGGAACCTTTGGCCGAGAAATGCTTTATGGAGGCTTTATTTGATGTCCAGCTAATCTTGCACCTCAACTTACTCCACTTCCTAATACAACAGTTCTGAGAATTGTGATGTTCTTAGATCTGCACCTGTGACAGCTGGACCACAAACCAGATTCTGAATGTCCTCTCGCTGGGGTTGGTGGGCTGTGGGGTGTTTCCAGTTCACTTCTTCAGCAAGCGTTGCTCGGACTTCCTCAGGCAGTAAAAGAACAGGATTTCCACTGCTGCCTGTTGGTCATTCTGCTAGAGAAACCTGGGGATGGGGGAGGTGTTTGAGAGTCTCTATGTAAATGTCAGCATGCTTAGTTCTGCAGAGATGTTACTTGGATTGCATCCTGCCCTCGGCTGTCTTCTAGAGACTAGGGAAAATGAAGACAGAATTTGGCTTTTAATTTGACTTCTGGCCTGAGCTTAAGGAGTTGGGTCAGGGGAATGGTGCTAACAGTGCCTTATTGAGCTCAAGGGATATTCAACATAAATTGTAGGCATTTGCTTTAACAGGCACTCTGGGGTTTAAGAACCTGAAAAGTTGTGCTCTTTTCTTTCAGATGACTCTGATACTGGCCTTGGTTTGTGTGGATGGATCCTGGTGATCACTTCACTCTTTGTCACGATTATTACATTTCCTGTATCAATCTGGATGTGCATAAAGGTAAAATTGTTCACTGCTAAGTTACAGGCAAACTTTGAGCAATGCAGACGCTTCCCATTATTATTGTTCTCTATTTTTCAACTCTGTTCTTTCTTGAACTATAGCAGATGTTGTGTAGCAGACCCCAACATTTCAGTGCATTGATCTTCAGAAATAAACCCTGCGATTACAGGATTTAGCCAAAACACTTTTTGCATTGACATCTTTACTACTTCTACCTGGGTGTCATTAGTATAGAAGATGAGAACGTTTGCAAGAATGCCTAATTACTCTGGGAGGACTGATGGGAGCTCTCTCCCTGTGTACGGGTCCTTACAAAGCATGTAAATATAAACAGGGAAGTACGCAGACATTCGTGGCTGTGACAGATTCATAGGTTCTGAAAACATAAACTCAGAGTGATCCCAGGTGACAGGAGGAGAGAACTAATACACTGCACCAGAACGAGAGCTGGGAAAGCCCCTGCTGGGTCACGTACACTGTGCTTGGTTTTCTGGTTGCCAGGATATTCCCGATGGCCGCTTCTAGTGCGTGGGCCTGGGCAGGTGACCTGCTGCTGCCTTTGCAGCTGATAGGTGGTGCCACAGGCTGAAGAATAGTTCCTGTGGAATATTGTCCTGAGCGTTCCTTCTGCTGTTTGCTTTTTGATGATAAAATTTAGGCTAAAATTCTCAAAAGCAGCCTGCGTAGAAATGAAATGTGAGGTATGTTAACATTTGAGACTTAAGAGCGTCTTGGACTAGTGTGCACATAGTTTGGAATCCATCACATGGCTTCTGGAAACCCTTGCATGACATCCAAGTATTTCTTGCAGATTATAAAGGAATACGAGCGAGCCATCATATTCAGACTGGGACGCATCTTAAAGGGGGGAGCAAAGGGACCAGGTATGTCCTGGAGAACATTTCTTAGTCTTTGTTCTGATGAAGTCATCGGTAGAGTAATAGTTGTCTAGAGACATTGCAGCAGGCTGGCAAATGGATTTCTCAAGACTTTTGTAACTTCCAGTAAGAAGATGCATTGCTTTATATGGAGAAGATGGGGAATTAATTATCTGCAATCCTCACTCAGATCTCCTCGGTTACTGTGGGGTCTTTACGCACTGGGTGGTCTTCGGTTGATGCGTCAGGTAGAATCGAAACGCCATAAAAATTCTGATGAGATCTGGAAGAAAGTTACTTTCCAGCTGCTCAAAGTGGCAGAAAGGGGCAACCGCTTCTTTCTTTGTTTCCATGCCGGTTTTGCAACACTTCCACACTGCTGCAAAGCTGACAAAATAGCGTGATCCACCGGAATGAAAGGGGGGTGATAATTTCTGCTTACCAGAAGTAGGCCCCAAAGTAACAATGTGGAACAAACGTTCCAAAGTAGCTGTTAACGGTTCTGGGTTGGTTGGTTGGTTGTTTTTCACAAATATTAAACACTAATTAATTTAGACCTGAATAAGTGGAAATTTCTCAGAATACTTTATTGAAATCTTGCCCTGGTTTGAAAGCCACTAACAAATGTGCTGCTGAGCTCGTTCCAAAGAGGGCCGTACAGCTACAGCTGTTGAATTTAAGCTTATTTCAGTTACAAGTTTCATCTGTTTTAATGATTCATTTTCACATCTTCTTGGATTTATTTTTTTTTTTGGGTCAGGTTTGTTTTTTGTCCTACCCTGCACAGACAGCTTCATCAAGGTTGATATGAGGACCATCTCCTTTGACATTCCTCCTCAGGAGGTGAGTTTGCATTTGCCTTTGTACCTGCTGAAGTGTTTGCAGAATTGTTTGCACTCTCTTTTTCCTTTCCCCCTCTCAGGGTTGGGTAGCATGTGGTTTTAATGTAGATTGCTTCTGCAGGTTCAGTGCATTGTGAAGAGCACAGATGTCCTTTAGTAATGTCATTTAACAAGAAAAGATCCCTGAAATAAAACAAATTGTGCTGGCCTTTTAAGGACCAAATAAGATAACTTAATAGTGCCTAAGAGCTCGAATGGGAGGGGTTTGGAACAAGGACTGCTGGACTTCATGCAACATTCTCTAATTGTTTCTGGAAAATCTGGAAGATTTCCAGAAGCAGCAGTGATTTTTCCTGTGCTAATTTGTCCAGATACCTAAATCAGCTAAAACAAGGGGATGAAATCACTGTGTCCATCAAATGCCATTAATAGCAAGCTGGGGTCATGGTCTGCTCCCTTACGTGGGTCGTGTGTGCACACTGCTTCTGTGTCCTGCAGTGCGCAGGGACGTTACCAAGGTGTGCCACGCCTGGTGTCACCTGGAGTTTTTCACTTTGAAGGTTCTTAAGAACAACAAAAAAATTCTATCTCTAGCCTGGTTTTCCTTGGACATCTTAATCTTTTAGCAGAATCTCTCCACAGCATTAAACCAGCTGAACTCAGCGGTGCCAACTCAATAGATAACAAAAGAATGAAAACCGACTAGCCCTCTAAAAATAATTTAGTGAACAATTACATGGTGATGATCACAACTGTATCCCTCGTGTATCTGGTGTATTTTGCAAGACAGAGATGCTCGACGCAGCTTGCCTGGTGCATCTGTTTCCTGTCATAGCTGCGAGCTGGTTTATTGCTCGTCATTAGTTGTAGATTTAGATAAATGGCAACTGTCATAGTACACTCTGAAGGGTAATTGGTAGAAACCCAATCACTGGCAGGCAAAATGTGCTTGCAGCTGCTGATGTGCCATTAGAGAAGGAAGCCATCATTTCTACAGCTTCTCTTTTGGCTTGATTAAATTACTCTCATGGATTGAGGTTTGTTTGTTTGTTTTCAGTACACAGAAGCAGAGATAAATTTTCGTTTGTCCAGCACGATCTCGGTGTGTGCTACTCATTTTTTTGTTTGTCTTATGCTATTATGGACAGCCTGCTAAAATAGGTAGGCCGGGGAAGGATGGAGCAGGTCAGTCTTGAAGGTTAACTAACCCACCTGTCCCTCTCCTGTCAAGTAACAGAACAGTAGCTGGCTTAATGTGGAATTAGGACACCTCTTCTCGTGGTCATGGGGCATATTTCAATCTCCTTTTACCTTAACTTTAAAACATAATTAATATTAATGCTTCTTTGTAGCGCCCCCTCTTCCAAACCTTCAAGACTATCTGTCTTTATCTTCTTAAGTCCATCTATTTCTCAACGTACAAGTGTTGAATTCAGTGAATCACTTTTAATCTAGCTCTGAGGATGTTCACAAATTGGATTTCTTCTGCAGTTTGTCTAGAAGTCACCACACAGTCATTTAGTAGCACAAGGTGGCATTTCAGTCAGAAGCACCTCCAAGAAGGACAATGACCTGCTAGCTAAGAGCAGAGCTATTTCTAATGGGCTGTTGAAGTAAGGCTGGCACCCGTGCGGCTGGAGTACATCAGGCTGCTGGAGGCAGAACCAGTTCAATAAGTCCCTAGACCCACCTCCTGTATATTCATTATTAGCCTTTTTTTCTTTGTACAGAAACATCAAATGAGCCTCTCTCAAAAGTCTGCAGCGTGTGCTTTTAACTAGAGCATCCTAACCCATTTTGAATGTAGTGGTCTCATTTTCCTGCATTTAAACAAAACAACCTCGTTCCTGGAGCCTTTCATTACTTGGGCCCTTCGTTACACAAAGCTCCTGCATTCCAGTGCAGCCAGTCTGCCTCTTGCTCCTCTGTTGTTACAGTCTCACTGAAATACAGCGGCAGGGACTTACCTGGCTATGAAACATTGCTGGTTTCGGGTGCAAGAGTGGATGTATTTCCGTCTACGTTCGTTCCCATTTTATTTTTGTTTTCTGTCCCTTGCATGAGTTGCAGCTCCCTCTGTGGATTTGAAGAGGGGAGTCAGAAACAGCGTTACGGCAAAGCGAACAGAATGTATTTCTTAGTGAGAAGTGTTCTAATCCCATATTTAGTCTCAGCCTCTCAGAGATACACTGGAAGTGCCTCTGTATATAGACATGGTGACGTGCACCATACGTGCATAAGACCTTTTGTTTTCAAGACAGTTGCTTTACTCTGGAAAAACAAGGAGATTGTCAAGTAAAACCAATATGTAATTACTATTATAAATCATTAAATATATGCTTAATAATTACGTGTTTTCCCCATTGCTTTGTAGATCTTGACCAAGGACTCTGTGACAGTTAACGTGGACGGAGTGGTTTATTACCGTGTCCAGAATGCCACTCTTGCTGTAGCAAATATCACAAATGCTGACTCTGCCACCCGTCTTCTAGCACAGACTACTTTGAGGAACGTTCTGGGGACCAAAAACCTTTCTCAGATTCTCTCCGATCGCGAGGAAATCGCCCACAGCATGCAGGTATAAGCGGCTTTCCCGAAGCTGTCTGTCAGACAGTGCTAAGCAGCAGTCTTGTGGGTAATCTGCAGGTTGGGATTTATTTTACCTTCTAAGGATAAGCCAAGTTGTGGTTTGGAGCTTTAAGCAAAACCCGCTCAGGAGGTATTGGGATGATGCTCTGTTTAATAATGAGGGGTTCCCTGGATCTTTCTGTCAGTACCCCAGTGTTGGAGGAGATTACACCACCAAATTCCTTCAACATGTTAATCAGGCTCTGGTGGGTTATTTTCTTAGCTTACATCAGGTATGCTTTTATAATTATCAAATCAAAATATGAATACTAAAGCCCTTAAAGTCCAAGAGCAGTAAAATAATTTTTCTTTTTACTGGTCATTCCTCATATTTGGACATTTTTTTTGCAGACAGGTAGATGGCTTAACTTAGTTGTCCCGTCTCCTATAGGCCACGCTTGATGAGGCAACAGATGATTGGGGCATCAAGGTGGAACGTGTGGAGATCAAGGACGTGAAATTACCTGTCCAGCTGCAGAGAGCAATGGCTGCAGAGGCAGAAGCTGCCCGGGAGGCGAGAGCTAAGGTAGTAACATCACCTTGTGGGTTTGGATTTATTATTAGTCAGGAATAACATAAAGTGGCTGATGTAGAGGATGAAGATTCTCAGCCAGACTGTGTTGTGCATGCAGGATTTGTGCCTGGGTGCTTGCTTTATTTCATCGTGGCTTATGCAGGTGAGAGCTCCCTCAGAAATACAGAATCTCAATTTTTTACCACACTCTTAAGAACAAATCATAAACAGGAGAATTCTGAGGTTATTGACACGAAAGATTCTGCAAGTGGAACAAATGCACCCGCTGCTTTTTCAAGACGTGGTGCCAGCTGCTGTGACCTGGTGTCCTGATAGGGGACGGGAGGAGAACAGGCACGCAGGGCTGGGAGAGCAGGTGGAAGTGGTGTACGTTTGAGCGAGAGAACAGGCAGAGCCAGGGGAAGAACACGGGCAGGGGAGGTCCTTGATCAAAGCAATGAGCAGTGTCTGGTTTATGACTTCAGGCTGAAGTCATCCTACAGACCTGTAGTTTATTACCGTGCCAGAGTGAATTCAATTTCAGTCCTTTTGCTTCCCCAGGTAATTGCAGCCGAGGGTGAAATGAACGCTTCCAGGGCCCTGAAAGAGGCCTCCATGGTTATTACGGAGTCCCCTGCTGCTCTTCAGCTTCGTTACCTGCAGACCTTGACCACCATTGCTGCAGAGAAGAACTCCACCATCGTCTTCCCGTTGCCCATCAATATGCTGCAGGGCCTCCTAGGCGACAGTCGCTAGGCAGAGGGGAGGAGAGAGGCTGGGCTGGGCTTTTCCCTACAGCCACTGAAGTCCCTGTGCGTTGTATAGTTTGTGGTGATGTTAACAAAGTTATACTGAATGTGTTATAGAACTTATAGGTAATGTTTGTGAATATGGACAATCCAAATAGTTGAAATTGAAAACCTGTCCAGATGAGTACGGGCAAGTTGTGATCTTCAGTAAGAATGTGTCCCTACTGTCCTGCAGGGGACAGCTTTCATCTACGACCTCCTATTTGCAAAATAAATAGTATAGGAAAGCTTTTGTGGTGTAGGTGAGATGATCCAACATTGGGCAAGAGAAGTATTCCCTCTAATAAATGAGTCTGCAGCCCTGTGAGGGAAGTGGAACAGCCCTAACTGTGTTGCCTTGTGACAAAGTCAGGGGCTTGCTCTCCTGGGGATTGCTGCTCTAGCTTACGCAAGGACCAGGAACGGAAACTGATACAGGAGTGAGAACCCTGCACTGGGTGTGTCTGACAAACAGGTTCATACTCTAAAATAGTCCCCTATTTGTTAGAAACTGTTCTTAGTGGAACTTTCCATCTTTTTTTCTGCCACACCAAAATGGCATCGCTGTTCCGTAGCTGTGGATACAATCTGCTTGCAGGGGCTGGTGTGGTGTTACACCTCTATGGATTTGTGCTTCTTTAAAGCACTGAAAAGTTGCATCACTCTCTTAAAAAAAGATTTTTAAAAAGCCAGAGTGCTGACAGATACATTTTATGCAGGTCTAAAACCTGCTTCTCTTGATGCAAGATCTCTGTAACTAACAGGGGGTGGTGATGTTGTACCAGAAGATGCTGTACGGTTTATATCTGTTCTAACAAGCCCGTGGTTTACCTGTTGATGTTGCTTCTGAGCAGACCTGTAGTAGTTGTTGGCACTATTAAGGGCTTCTACTCCATCCCAAAAGAATGTTCTCTTCCGTTCACATAGTCTTGAGCTGTCTGTTAAACTGTTACTCTGTTGCATGTAGCTGTTGAGCCTGTATTTGTGTGTTGTACTTGTCCAGGAGATGTAATTACAGATTAAAATGAGAAGAATTAGTCTGCAGGGGGGACACAACTCTTCGGGCTGCCACCATCACTGAGTTTGCCACGTGGCCTTTAATTATTGGGGGGTAGCAATGAAAACCAAAAGCCAAGATCAAAGAAGTTGGTGCCATTCTCACACTGGCCAGCATAAAGTTCCTAACTTGTTATTTATCACCTTTCTGTGTCGATCAGTTCTGTAGTTACAGGTATTTTAGTAAGGATAAGGTCTGTTCACCCGTGCCTTGAGATGCTGTGCCTTTCTCCCTCTCAGGGTAAGATGCCCTGAGCTAACTGGTGCCGTCTCTTCTGCCTGGTTGCTGTGAATATTTTTCCTTCCTCTGCCTTGTAACAGCACTGTACCTGTCTGTACTTCAGTTCACCTGAGCCAAGCTTGAATTTTTGCTGGGAGAGGGGGGAGAAATGTGGTTAACAAAGCTGCAGTAATTAGCATTGCTGTGCTCACGCGCTCGGTGTAGGAGACAGTAACTGCACAGCTTGAGGTTAATCCTGGGGGAGGACGCGTGGATCTGTAACTCCCACTGTCACTGCTGTAGATGGGCACCCCTGGGCATTCTTGTTGACAGCAGGAGCACGCTTTTTGCTCTCATGTTGAATAAAAAAACATGCTGTTTACTAAGGAATGACTTTCTGAAAGTTTTACTGTTAATTTATCAGCATCTTCTGTGCTAATAATTCTAGGGAGGGGACAGCAAAACAATTCCAAAACCCCAAGAATCCGTAACCATGTAGTAGGAAGTGCATGTGCAAAAAGTGGTCCAAAGACAGCTTCATTTTCTAAAGTGTATTTGTTTCAAGGAGGTTGAAATGGGGGATCTACAGGTTCTGGTTAATGTTTGCTTCATAACAAACCCCACTGTTTCTATTCACATGTTCCATACAAGCTTTATTGTATTAAATATAATCAAAGCAAGGAGTAGGGTCAAGGACTGGTCGTGATTGGTTTTGGTAATTATTGCACAGCTAATTGGCTATTAACATCGTTGCCTTGTCAACATGCATCCTGCGGGAGGAAGTAGTTCTTGAAGGCATTGAAGGCACTAAACTTGCTCCACTCAAACCAAAAAACAAAAAGAAAAAACCATGTTACTCAGACATCCACATCTGCCATTGCTCTCTGTAGAGGATCCACAGACCAGTAGTCATCGTCCCAGCCCAGGAACCAGCCAGAGAAGGTTGGTGGCTCAAACCCTTGCTTGATGACTGTGACAGGAGTTCTCTTGTCGCGGCTGGCCGGGTCTGTCTCGATGTACCGCTTAGCTGAGAACACACAGGGAGAAGGAAAGCTCAGAGTGCAAGTCTTAGGGAGCAAAACAGTTTAACTGTAGCTGAAGGGAGGTTAGAGATGCAATTTCAGATTGTTCATTTAAACAAAAAACAAACTACCCTCCCATAAGTTTCCACTCTTAAGGTTTTATCTCCACCTGTTAGAAGGCTGGAACTTGTTTGTAGAAAACCAACACTGAGTTTTTCTGTTGTGATTGCAGTAGGTTTCTCAGTATATTACACTGCCTGCCTTACGGGCAGAGAGCGGGGAAATAAGGAACTGTTGGTTGAGAGAGGAAAATGTGACGTTACCAGATTTCAGTGCTTCAGTCTTTTCCTCTTCTTGGGCATCTTTCCCAATCCATACAAAGACCTAAAGATAAAATACCCATATAAATTACTTCAGCCACAGTTGATCTCTTTTTTTTTTTTTTTTTTGTATAAATCATCCTTTCATAGTCTCAGTGAACAGAGTGTGACACAGAACAAGAACACACTCGTGCTTGTGGGCCCGGATTGTTGACCTACGTGACTCAGGGTAGATAAGTTTTTTGATTGTTTATCTATATAAATTCTAGATACATAAATGATACACTAGTTTAACATCAGGAAAAAGCAGCAGGTGTTTGAACATTCTTACATAAGCCAGACAAGTATGTTGCCTTTTGGCTGATTTACACACAGTCTGTTACTGAAAGAGCACAGAAAACTTGTCCGTGTGTTCAGCTGCTGAATCCCAAGAGTCTCTCCCAGCCCCTGGGCGGTGCACAGGCTGAGAAGCACACATGAGACACAACAGCCTCTGTCCTTCAGCCCTTAAGCTGACCAAACCAGTGGCAGGACACTGACTCTTTTCTCAGTGTCCCTGGTGAGGTGATTTGTTCTCAGGCCTGAAGGTGAAAGGACTCTACAACTTTTCAGCTGTCGTTATCTGGGTCTCAAGCTGGAGCAAATTCGCTCCAGTTCCTTGCTCCTCTCATCCCTTGATAAACATCTTGTACCTGATCCCATGTGTCAAGGAGCATAACATCATCTGTAGCAAGGTCATCCTGAGTCAGATCTCCAGGGACTTCTTCAATCTGGAAAACAGAAGGTTAAGATGAGCACATCCTTCAAACGCTATTTTGCCGTTACAGGAGAGATGCTGTTCACAGCAGCTCCAGTTTCACCTCTTGTTGGTAAGATGCATTAACAAGTGAGACGTTGGCATGGTACTTGTGCAGCTCAGGCTGGCGCTGAAATGTTTTTAGACCACAGAATACAAAACCAGTCTCTGTCTACCTAAGGAAACTGTCCTTCACTCGTGCTCGGGACTTGTAATGCTGCCTCTACTTGAAAGATTCACAAGTTAAAATCTGAGGCACCTGAATGCAAGTGGTTAACCAGGGCAGAACCAGTCTGACCCTTCAGGAAGTTGCTGTGCAGACATAACAAGCGCAGCAGAACAAGCTGCTGTCTGCAGAAAAAAAAACGCTTCTGCTGCCTTCCTTCTGGAAGTGAAACCACCCAGGAAAACAAAATGCAACAGCCTGTTAGTTTGGGACGAATTTCTCCCAGCTTTGTCAGCTGGGTGTTGAATTAATCGATTATCTTGGATACTCACAGTGAAGCGTCCGCTCTTGTTGGAGCATGCAAAGAGACGGGGGGGGTGAGCATCCATCTTCTTGTCCTTCAGCCGGGGCGAGGTACGGTACGGAGCTTTTCCACCCAGTGCTGCCCAGAAATTATCTGGAGAAGAGAAGGAGATAAAGTGATGCTCCAGATGGTCATGGAGAGCAGAGCAGCAGCATGGTTTGGGTAGAGCCTGAAGCACTGTATGTCAGTGCTGTTAAACATAATGCAGATACTTTGGAGAAGCCCCCCTGTGCCTACATCCGCATTTCCTTGTTCTGGGAGACAAGAAAATAGCCATGAAATGATTACTAGGAGTGTGCAGCTACACGAGAAACCTTCTCCTACTCCACTGCGCCTCCCTCACCTGGCTCTCTGCCCTCAGAAACCTGTACTGGGCGAGCTCCCAGTATCTTCAGCAGCTCCTGTGCTCCTGATTTCTCTGCATCGCTGGCTCCTTGGCCCACCCAAAGGTAAGCAGCAGAGGGAGTTTTCAGGACAAAGGCATCGTTGGAGTTCAGCTGACTGGCAGTGGGATCCAGCTGAAAATAAGGAACGTTGCACGTGTCAGATCATCCTCCACACAGAGCCCATTACTTCAACATAAAAATCAGTACCTATCGTTGCACAAACTGCAAACAAGATATTCCATATGAGCATGTTGGGCTGTAAGATACCTCGTAGATTTGCCTGTATCTGAGCGATGAGTTAATCATATGAGAAGAGCCAATAAATGTGTGTGTAATCCACAGATACACGTGACCTATGGCAAGAATATTTTGCCAGTGTTTATGGTTATGACAGGAGATGTAAGGACTTGCTGGGGAGACCGTAGTAGAGCGGTATCTGTGCTGCTGAGGCTGATCAATCATTAATGTAATTTCCTCCATGTCAACAAGGACATGCTGTCTTGGAGCTAGAAACTGAGCAAGTCACCACAGACATAAAGCAGCCCTCTTGCCTCAGCTGTAGCTATTCACTAAGATTTGGTCTCTCTTTTGTTGTTGCGGGGTTTTTATTGCACGTGTGTTTTCTTTCAGAGGAGTGGGGCAGGCTCTTTAACCTCCATCCTGTCTCTTTGCACAGAGGGCATTTAGCACTTCCCATCTTCAGCACTTGTCACATGGGCTTAGAACAAGTCACAAGGGCCTAGTGGTTTTCAACAGTTTGGAAAGTATCACAGTATGCTGGCTGCAGCATCTAATGGAGGCTTCAAGGAGAATGGCTTAAATGCACTCGAGGTGATCTTTATAAACTGATTAGAAAATGATTATCACCACTTATCCAGGGAGGAGAGGAATATTTTTCACAGTTGGTAAAGTTTTTAACGTGCATTTCCATTTCCATCAGAAAGCTCCTTCTTCTGCTCACAGGGATGATGCTCCCATCACAATCTCTGCACACACCACCTGACTCTCTCCACGTACCTCCACTGCTCTGGTAGCTCCCGAGGTGCTGGACCGGACCTGGAACAGCCGTGTTTCCGCAGGTGCTGTCTGGCCTCCTTCCCTAGAGGTTCCACCCTTGTAAACTATCAAGGGCTTTCCATCAAACATGCTCATCAGATGAGGGGGCTCTTTTCCTTGCACCACTCGTTTCTAGAGAAAAAGAAACTTACTGTCAGGTTTCAGCTGCTGCTGAAGAGCAGCACAAGAGACACTTTACAAGCATCTTTCCCCCTGGAACACTCATACAGCGCCCAGCTGGTCACAGCAGCTTAGCACAAAACCAGACCAGTGTTGAAAGTGAGCCATAAACAACTGTCATTTCATTTTAATTGGCAAGTGACGCACTGGCACACAGGCAACAAGCAACAGTTGTGAAAAAAATCCTGTATCAACAGGCCGCTTGTAAAACCTTCTTGTGTACCAGCTGGAGTGTAGGGTGGGCACGGCCTCTTCTCAGCACCTGGGGGCTGCCACCACATGACTGCCTTTCACTCTGCACACTGGCATTATGTAACTATACATATCCATCTTATTTCTGCAGCGTTGGGGTTGATTGGTTGGTCGGGTCTGGGTTTTTTACCTGCACAGGGCTGCCTCCCAGCTCCTCATCCAGCTGCACCGTGAGGAATGCAGAGGTTGCAATTTCATCTTGAGTGGAATCAGCACCCTGCCTAAAGGAGAAGGCAAAATTCGACTTTTGTTTTCAGCCCTTTCTCCCCACACTTCCTCCTCTTACAGAGATCAAGAGGAGATCAGGAAAATCTTTGTTCCCAAACCTCTGCAGCACTTCATTCAACATGAAGGAGAAATCCATCAGCCTGCACTGTAGCCCAGTGATTACAGCAGCAGATAAGAATGTTTTCTTGATAATAAGCACAGATTCTTTAGTATCTTCACGCCTATCTCCCTTTATCTTCTGAAACACACCTGTTGGTGCTGGTAACAGGAACTGCACACAGCCCCTGGACTGCCCACATCCTGTCTGGTTCCAGTTAGCTTGCCTGTGCCCTCTGCTTGCTGACAAGCAGAAGAAAGACCCCTGTGAGACTGGCTGCTGAAAAAAGGGCATGGCCTGGAAACTGCAGTGGTCACAAGCAACTAGCTGATGTGCCAGAGTATCAAAAATTGGTTACGGTGGTCACAAAACAGGTAGGAATTCTGCAAAAAGAACTAGAGCTTGATCCAAAGAATGGAGTAACTACTACTGGGGGTGTGTGTAAAAAAACCTAGCACTGTAATCCTCCCCATTGTCCCCCCTCAAACAAAACATTCCAGACCTCTGGTATTGTTCTGTTTGCAAGGGAAGGTTATCCAGGGTGAAATTCTATCCCCTGAGGACCCTGTGTAAGTGGGAACCAGTAGCGATCCATTTTCAAAGGGGACTCAGCCCCACGTGGCCCCCGGTGTCTCCCAACTCGCATCAGGAAAACTTTCTTACCAAGTGTAAATAATCTGTCCCTGTTTTCCAGCATGCTGATAGTTGTACAGGATAATATAGCTGTCCCCTCCGTAGAACTGCCCATACGTCGAAGGGTTCACTGGCACTTTCTCTGAGCCTTCTATTCTCCAAATCTAGAAAAGGAGAGGAGCAGAAATGTTCCGAGTTCAACATGACAGCAGCATAAACAGACTTCTCCTGACAAGAGCTTGCTGTTCCCTTTTCTTTCCCAATGCAGGCTCACAGAACTGGGAGTCCTGCAGCCCCACCTGCTGGGGACCGCTCTCAGAGCCTGGCACTTCACAGCTGCAGCCAGGCCTGGAAGCAGGACACACGTAACTTACCCTGCTGTGAGCTCAAACCTTAATCGGATCCAGAGCCACTGGAGAAAACACGAGTCAGACTACTGACACCACCAGCTCTGATGCCCATCTTGTACCTGACGTGATCTTTTGATTTTTTTCTCAGTTAGATGGTCAGGTATAGAGAGATTTTAGGCTTTACTGGGGACTTTCAAAAAGTCTGACATTGGCCAAGACCTCTGTGAGCTTTTGGAGAGGACTTGGCCCTTTGGAGCCCATCTCCACCACTATTTCTGTGTGCAAATACACACATCCAAGTGCGTGAGATAGGTGCTGGGAGACAGTCACCCATCACACTCAGACAGCAACAGTGAGAACAACAAGGAGGAGGAGGAGGAATGAGGAAGAAGTCTGGGTCCACACTGCTGGGTGAAGCATTGTCCCCAAGGAAATTCTGAGGTCAAAATTAACAGCTTGCCTACACCACTTCATCTGCAGGCTCTCAAGACCCTGCTGGTATTTCTAGTGTTAAAAATTCCCCCAGCACTTACAGAACTGCAGTGTTGATGACTCTCAGGCCACCACTTCTCTCACTGCTCTCGCAGCAATGCCTTCAAGTAGCAAAGAAAATGCTGGAAACCTTTCCAAAGGGATTCTGACACGCTCACCTGTTTCTTGCCAGAGCCATCATCCTCCATGCCGTGCTGGGCAGCCATGGCCTTGGAGGTGTGCAGAGTGGCAGCATCGAAAGGTATCTTCTCGATCTTGGCAACATGACCAGAAATGTAGGCCTCGCCCAGTCCTTCTGTCTGGTCCTTGTCCCGCCAGTTCTTGAAGAATTGCTTAAACAAAGGTGTCTCACCACTCTCAGGGAGGACTTGGATCTGAAACAAAAGAGCCAGCCCATCAGAAGCAGCCTTGCCCCCACCCCAGCTCCAGCTCTGGCTGCTCCTCACTTCACGTGAGCCCCTGTTTGGGGCTGACCGAGCATTGCCTGGAGCAGCTCTTCTGAGATCGCAGCAGGGAAAGGCTCGGTGCCGAGACGCGGCACTGAGAGCAACGTCAGGACTCGCTGATGCCACAGTCGGAGGCACAGCCTCCCGTGGCACCTCCAGCTATTGCCATACTGGGCAGATCTTCTCCAGGAGAAAAGATATGTAACAAGCCATCTCTTTGCTGCTTGTGACCCTAGTTTGAAGGGATCTGTTTCTTTCAAGCCAGTGTTATTTGAACTTCAAGCCTCTGTGTAACTCCACCTGGAGCCTGTACTATCACAACCAACATGCTATGGGATGCAGAGTCAGTCTCAGATGAAATCTCAGGAAGGCTGAAGGGAAGTTAATCCTTTAGAATCATCTCCTTAAGGAGAAAAAGGGCAGGTTTATCTACACCACCTCTTCTTTGTTCTTTAGCGAGAGGTCATGGAAAAGGTAAAAAAAAAAAATCTGAAAGGAAGAAATGTTAGATCCCAGTCATGTTGGGGTAAATGCTGGTTTAAGCACAGTCAGCCCAGGAGCAGCACTGTGCTCTCTCCATGCAGAAGAGCAGATCACCCCAAACAGGAGCTACTTGAAAGACTGCTAGTGACCCTTCTCCAGAGCCATGCTCCAGAGTCAGTGTCCTGTGCAGCACAAAAGTAACCCCAGTGGTGGCCGGGGGTCGGCCACAGCTGGGCTGCACACCCTTACCTGGGTGTGTTTGGGATAACCCATCTTATCGATGAACTCAGAGGCTGTTTTCAGTGCTGCCTTCTTCTCTTCAGAGTTAGCACTCTTGCCTTTAATGAAAATACAAAAAAAAAAAAAAAAAAAAGTTAACTTTTTACAAGTTCTGCGTACCCAGAGAAGAAACTGTCCCAAGTACTTGTACCTTTTGCAACAGCAGAAGGGCCCAGCTTTCCAGCTGGATAATGTCAAACAGCAAATGACAACTGTTTCACCTCTTTTATGCCTATTGTGATGTCTGAGAGAGCACAGCTGACTTTCCACTTACAATATCAATTTTTTTTTTCTTCCTGGTTCCCAGGACCCTCCCATTTAAATCTCTACACTCAAGACCCTGCACCTCAGCACCTGACATTTCAGATGAGAGTGCTTTTCTGAGACTGTTCACGCTATCCAAACTTGCCCTGAAATGCACGACCACCACCCAAGTGTACGCTCCCCTACCCAGCGTGAAAGAAACAGGGATTGGTAACTGGGTGAAGACCCTAGACATGCATAACCAGCTTCACCTTTCCAAACAAAGATCTTTCCATCTGTGCCGTGGTCCAGAATGAAGCAGTCGTCCGTATTCAGGGCTGCCTGGGAGAAGGGGTTCTCATCTGCCACCAGGGAGACTGCCATGTTCCCAGCCCCATTGGAGACCTGCGACAGATAACACAGCACGGAGTGGAGATAAGGCGTCGTCCGTTCCCCTCCAGCTTCATGGCAACAGTCCAAAACTCAGGGAGTGGAAGGGAAATAAATTTGAATGCACTGGCTGCTTCAGGCACTATTGTTTTTCAAACAGGATACCTTTGACACAGCAACAGCGTGACAAAAATAGAGCACTTGCTCTGAAGATTTCAACTACTTCTAGGAAAGCAGGTACTACTAGGACCTAAGAGAGATTGATCCAGAATGGTCAATGTCCTTGGTGCACAAGCAGCCAAGAAGTATCTTCTGAAGCAAATCAACTGCACCCCAGAACTGGAGGAGACAGGCTTGGTAACTGTGAATAAGCCTCCCTCTGTCAAGTGGGTTTAATAGTCTGAGTTGCTGTACTTACTAATGGATAAGGGTCCACATTACAAACCACCTCAGCAGATATTCCCCACATCATTTACAGAGACTTGTGTAGAGAAGATTCCTCCCACAATGTCTAAGGTATTTTTCTAGTTATACTAGCTGGCAGCAAATGCTACCTTCCAAATCACGCTCCCGGGATGTAGAAGGGGGTGGATCCTGGTTCTCAGGTTCACTATTTCTAGTTCTTTCCCGTCACCTTCCTAACACAGTGGCTGGTAACACAAAGGAAAACTCCCTTTTTTTCTCTCCATTCTTTTCACATGTCACCTTTCCCTCAAATATTCCTGGGAAGCCTCAGCTGTCTGCCTGCAGTCAGAGTAGTGACACAGCCAGTGGGCAGCACGGGGGTGTGCAGCGTAAGCACCACAATTCCTATAGAAAACTTGACAGAAAGCTAACAGCAGAGTGAGGCAGAAGCAGGACTCAGCTCAGCTCCTCTCTGCTATTCTGGCTCCATTTCATTGCACAGAGATCACTCCATGCTCCACAAGGTTACTTGTCAGTGTCCATCTGTTTCTTGTTACCTTATAGAGCTTAGCCAGCTTTCTGTTGGCTGTATCAGTTTTGGTATCATCAGCAGCTCCTGGTGGCAAACTGGGCTTTGGTCCCAGGACCTGTGAGAGACAGAAAAAAACCATTACCAGCCAATCCAAGAGGATCACAGTTCCCCAGATGCTCCATCCATCAGAACAATTAGAAAAACCTTCTAGATCAACACCACCGAAAGCACGCTCTGACGTCCCAGCGACGCGGAGGACCAAGCGTGCGCTGGATTGAGTGTTTATAGCACTAACACCGTACGTCAGGACTCACACTCCTGAGCCTATCTGCCCATCCCACCCATTCTTCCCCATCCTGCCCTTCCCATGCCAGCACAGAGAAATGGATGAAGTGAAGAACCTGAAGCATTTCCTCACGCTCTGATCCTTCCTCCGAAACATAGACCTTGGCACGACCGTTCCGCTCATTGTCGCGAATCCCCTTGGCCAGCACAGTGGCCTTCAGCCGTTCTTGGCGGTTGCTGTTGGAGCCACACCACTGGAAGATGTTCTGGGGGAAAAAAGAAAGACCATGCAGCTGTCAGAGCATAACAATCACCTCTCAAGATGAGACAGCAGATGGCTGGGACTGAAAGATGTTAGAAGGCTGGCTAACAGCGTTTCAGAATTCTCAACGCTTGAAGAGGGAAAAAAAATAATCCTTTTGTGAACTAATTGGACATCTCCTGCCCCTGGAAGTCTCCTAAATGTGTCTTTTACATGTTACTTACACTGCCAAGGTCAAGGATGAAGCAGTCCCCTGTGTTGAAGCTCTCCCAGGTCACAGGCACCTCCGTCGCTCGGACTGTTCGCCTGCCTTTGACCTGCAGAAGCCTCTGCACAGTCACTTCGTTGGGAACCACGTGTCTGAAGCCAGAAGCCACACCACCAGCCTAAGGGAAAGCAAAGGAACAAATACACACTTGTGCTGTTGCTTCAGAAAAAATAAAGGAAAATCCTGCTGATTTGCTCTCAGCCAGAAGTTTTTATGTTTCACAGAATAAAGGGTCAGCAGCAGCTTGCAGAGAGCTGGTTTGCCCAGGATGGGCTTTTGTTTAGCATCCACCTATCACTACACCCCAGCTATCCACCCCCACAGCATCTAAGGACACCAGAACAATACAGTGGGAGATCTCCAAATCTGAAGACCACAGTAAGTTAAGGTACTCATAGGACATTGACCGGTGAGGTGAAGAGTGTATTGCCATGTCTATTTTATGTCCTGCCTACCAGAAATTATCCCAACCGCAGGGTTCAGCTTCTCTGCTGATAAAAAAGATATTTGGAATTATTTGTCAGCGTAGGCAGCAGAGCTAATGTCAGTTATCCTCAAAAGAAAGCATAACCAAATTCAAATGAATAAAAGCAACAACACATGAGTGGGAAATAAGCAAACCAGAAAGACTGTGAAAGTCTTAGACATGAGGAAATGTAAGCACTTCACAAGCGTTTGACCTGTACCGTTTGTGCCACTGAATTCCTAACAACCAAAACCATTCTTGACCCTATGATTTCACTACTTCTATTCCACTTTACTGCAATGGCCTGGAAGAGTAACTCCCATCCATGCCCATACTATTCATCTACTTTACCTAAACATGATGTTTGCTAAGGAGGCGGATTAAGCACAGAAGAAGACTGGAAAGGTCAAAGTCTGTTATGTAAGTGAGGAGAAATGAGATCTATTGGGTGGGCGTTTCCCATTAACTCAGATTGCTGTTTCTAAAATTCATTCCAGATGTCTTGGGACTGTTCTTTCCTCTACTTCTCAAAGAAAAACAAAACCTCGATTCCTAAAATTTTCTGGGGCTTTGCTTGTGTATTATTAATTCAGCCAAAGCTCTCCCACTGGGATCTGCTGTTCTCCACCCTGTCAGTTCCAACTCATTGAGAACATCTGGTTGAGAAAGGTTTTTAAGCAACTGAAAAAAAAAAAAAAAAAGGTGATTCTCATTCTTCTGAAAACAGGGCAGCGGGCAGGGTGCCATTTCTTGCAAACTTGATTCCACCTGGTGGTATAAAGACCCAGTCATCACCTACCTTGTACTTGATGCCAGATTTGAAGTACCCCAGGAAAGTGGAGGACTCGTGGCCTTGCACTTCACGATGCTGAACAGCCCTCCCTTGAAGGTAGTCATCCATCTGGACTGTGAATATGGCAGCTGCCCCGCGCTCATCTTGAGAGCTTTCATCTCCTGAGAAAGGAGAAAGCAACAGCTTGGAGGCAAGGCAGGGTTTCTGCCTCTACACTCAACGGTGTGAAAACACCAGGGAGAAAGCAGATTATTGCCAAGCCAAGCTCCTGGGAAGGTCTGCAGAACAGCCATCTCCAAACTTTTCTGACAGTGACCCCCAACACCAGTATCAACTGTGTGTTTTTCTGGCAGGCTTACAGTACATCGTAGCTGCTGCAGCCCCACTGCTTCAGGGCTCTCTCTCTGATTGGTATCATTCCCTTTTACCATTTCACCCTGCCCTGGAAGGAAACTGGCTACAGAGCAAAGACTCAGGCTGTAGATACTAGCAGGGCACCAGTTCCACAGTAGTTTGCCTCTCTGGAGCTCTTTGGTGTGGAACACTTACTGAGAGATGGCAGATAACAAGAAGACACATGCAAGTATCTTGCACAGCTTTAACTACAATGTTGTCAGTCTGGGTTTTGCAGGGTGTGGAGGGAGCCTTGCCATCTTACTCAGTGACATTTACCACGGAAGGCCAGCTGGGAGGTCTGAACTTTAGGGGGAAAAATCCCAATCATTGAGTCAGGATAACAACAGACCCCCACCCTTTTGAACAGAAAGGATTTCAGCTGCCTCTTTTATCTGAGATCTTCTCTGTGGGCCTGATAAGTCTCTGGAGAGCAGGCTTTTACTCTGTCACCTGGATGGGAGAAAGCCAGAGATGGCTGCACTCACTATTGCCAAAACCACGTCAAATCTTTCAGGTGAGTAGCACTGTATGCACCCAAAATCACATTCTCACTGTGTTCCAGTTGTGCGTTTTCTTTCCTCGGGTAACACTTACTGGACAAGGCTGCTGTAGAGAGGAACAGAGTTCACTTTGGGCTCCCAGTTCAGCAGGGGCACTCCCACCAGACCTACCTAACCAGAAATGCAAGTCGTACTGGAGGTTCCCACTCCGCTGTTTGATGGTGTTCAGCACCAGATAGGAATCTCCTGTGAAGAAGTCTCCATACAGATTTTTTGGCACTGGTACCAAATCAAATTTCTCGATCCTCCAAATCTGCAGACCGGGCTCCTTCCCAGCCTTGGCAAACTCCGCGTGTTCCACCATGCTGACAGGCTAGGGGCGAGACAGAGAGCGTGGCTCAGTGTGCATAATACAAGGAAGCTCCTGTTTAAATTATATTGCTCTGATCTCTTAACTATTGTTCCAGGTAACGAGTAGAAAGTTTCTTTTTTTCTTTTGCACTGAATTTTGAAGGAAAAGAAAATAAACAAAAAGCAGGGTGGGGGGAATGTCTCTCAGTTGATCCCTGTTAATTTTCACTTCAGGTCAACTTTACTTCCTGGCTTATTCCTGACCCTCTTTTCTGTTTGCTATCTACCTCTCCTGATTTTACATGTTTTCTTTACTAATTTATAGCTTTTCAATATGGCACACAAGTGAAAGACCAATCCCCTTATTGACTATTCTCTTCTGTAAGTGCAGCATGAAGCTTCAGACTGTAGGAAATAAACCCCTTTTAACTCTACACGTTGTGCATCTTGCACAAACATTATTTACAGTTTTCCTAAAACCTGCGTGATCTTACCCAGCTCCTTCTGGAAAAGGTTGTGAATATCATCAAAGAGTTAGACAATTAATAGGCTTCTTATATCTCTTCTGTTCTGACACATTAGTTCAGTACTTCTGTGTAACTGCTGCCTTAGAGGAATTACACTGATATCCCCAACATCCCGACCTAAGGACAGTGCAGTTTTGGTTTCAGATGTGTACTGTCACATTCATGCAATGAATAACAATATATTAATATTAACAATCCTCGATCCAGTCTTGTAACAAACACAATGAACCCTTGTCTATAAATATAGACCGAAAGAAAATAAAGCATTTCTGTCAGATTGGCAAAGGAAGTTTGTCCATATAGTACAGCATGCCTTTGAGTGGTATCAGACAAGAGGGAAGAAAACTTGAAAGTGTTATATTAGAAGCATCCAGTATTTTGACAAAGAAGAGAGTTCGCAGGAGCCGAGGGACAAAAGTACAATATGCTCAGCTGTCAAGGCACAAGTCAATGTTACAAACAAAAGCAAAATAGCGAGTTAGCTACCAAAATGATTCCTAAAGTGAAATAAAGTATGAAAGATGAAAAGCAATGTATTTCACATCATGACTCCAGTCAGCCTGACTTCATTTCTCCCAAATTCCCACGATAAAATTGGACAAACTCCTTACAAAGAGTTAAAAGAGTGTGACTCTTGGAAGCAATTGAAGAACACAAGTTTTTCAATGTTTCATTGTGATGTTAATCACTTACCACAGCTGAGAGCACAACAGCTGCTGTAACAACACATCCCAGCCCTGCCACAGACATGGAGCTAACACAGTTCAGCTTCAGAGCCACTGTGCAAAAAATGGTGAGAAAAAGATAACTGAAGTCCTGTTTGCCCATGTCTAACAGCAAATGGGCTTCTCCCTCTCCTGCAGAAGCTGTCGGGAGTCCCAGCTCCCTCCTCCTCTCGCAGCTAGTGCGGCTGAACCGCAGAAGCCAATCTTTTATCAGGGACAAACACACCCACCCCCTCCACAATCCAGGGGCGGAACGTGTTTGTGCAAACAGCCCTCTTGGAAGTCTCAGAGACTCCTTCAGCCCCTTACAGACGCTTAATCCCAGCAGGCACTAACTCAAGACAATATGCTATCCATTAAACCGACACTGAGCCCAATCACGCTCGAACAAGCCAAGTCTCCAGTCGTAAGGCCAAGGAGAGAGGAAGAAATGAAGAGCCACCAGTAACAGAGGCAACATTTGTCAGCTGAAAACTGCAAATAAATGGGAAGTTGATGAGACGCAGGGGAACAGAAAGGCTGTTCCAGATGGCAAGGGCTGCAGAGAAACAGATTTTGGAGATGAGAAGAACAGAGAAGCCCTAGAAAGGATACAACCAAATAACCTGAAGATTGAGGAAATACATCCTCATCATTCTGAGTTTATCAGAGGAGCAAGGTGCAAAATTCAGCACGTGCTGTGCGTGTGTCTTGCACCTGAATGCAACCTCCACACAAGCTACTACCAGAGTACCACACTCTGGAGGGGGCTGAGATGGACCAACGTATTTCATGTGTTAGCAAGAGGGCATGAGAGTCTGGTAGGTGACAGCACAAGAGCTAATTCAGTTAATTACACACTCAAATATGACTGAGGGTGTAGCAAGACCTTGTGAGAAGAATATAACAGCCATCAAACCTGTCATACAACACGGTATGGCTGATCATGGCTCTTTTCTCTTAATGGTCTCTGGGATTATTGACAGTCTGAGGTTTCTACCTTCGAAATGTCTCAAAAGATAAGTCCACAACAAAACTTCCATGAGGGAAAGATCAGACCCGCTTTGTCTGCGCTTTCTCTGCTCTCCGTGAGAATATTTTCTTTCTCCCTGGAACACTCTTCTTCTCTACTGTTCAGGCTGATGCATTTTGTTTTGAAATGTCACCATGGCAAACTCTGATTTAGTTATTGTACCTTTGAAAATTTCACTGGAAATTCTCAAACTGAAATAGAAAAGAAAAACCAAACAACAAACCCAAACAATGTCTCAGTCTTGCTGGTATTTCTGATGTCTGTGAAGGAAGTTCAGCGTGTCAGAGGTCTGAGACCCTGTGAAATGAATGCTGGAACCCTGACTGTGTGTTGGGTCCGAGGAAGCCAGCTGCGAGCGGCCTCAGCAGCTGCAACAGACCCAAAGCAAGACGACTGGGTTGTGTAACGTTAGAAAGAGATGAGCCCCTTCCAAATGGAAAAACACTCTGGACTTTTTATTAATAAACACCTGTATCGTGCCACACTCGGCCAAACTTCCCAGCCTCAAGTCGAAAAGACCCAGGATAATCTTCCTTGTTAGCATCCTGGTTTAGGATATATTCTAATCTGCAGATCTGTGTTCCTAGGCATATATAACATTTTGGAAAAACAATTTATTTGCTCTTCTAGTTAACTTGGCATTTTATAGGTTTTGCCCTCGGCCCAAGCTTGCATGACCAATTACTTGTAGAATATAAAGACAGGCAAAAGAGGGAAAGAGCTGCAGTGAATAAATTGTACATTAGTCTTTGGTAAAAATTAATGTGAACTGTGTCAGAAGGGAGTAAGTGTAACGCCCGCCAACACCTGGTGTGGTTTATTACTGCTGCCAGCAAATGCCATGGTGTTCAATCAAGCAGCAGAGATCCGTGCTCGGGATGTTTTACTGAGGGCATATGCCAGACTCAATTGCTAGGACCCTACCCAGAAGGATGTCCTGCTGGAGACGTGGGAAAAAGGCCTATTTCAAGCTGGTGTTAATAAAACTGTCCAGCTGAGTCAGAGAAAAGGTGCTACGCAGAGCCAACATCTTATGCAAAGGCAAGTTATTTAAGGAAAACAAGGAACGGGCTTGGAATACAGGCTCTTGGTGCGGATGCATCATCTAAATGACACTTGGCTGCAGAGTGATCAAAACAAGAACTTAAGAAAAGAAGTCATGGTTTGAGCAAACAGTGGAAGAATACAAGTTATTATGGTCTCCAGATGTGCCATTAAGGCAAGCTGGGAACACCATACACCCGAGACTGGCCTGTAGAAATCATGACAGGGATACATCCCCTGTTTACCAAACACAAAACACGAGACTTGCTACACGAAGGGAGCTGACACTGTGCACAAGTCCGCGTCTGGCTCGCGGAGCAACGGCAGGACTCGGAGATCATTTCTTCAGGACAGTGCTGAATGATTTTCCTGGGGCTGGATGCTGCTTGCTTCAGATGCAAGGCCAAAAAGGTCAGAGCAACCCTGCGGTCTCTCTGCTTGGCAAACCTGGTGTTCTTGCCCTGCCAGGCATCCTCCCTGTTACGGTGCTGCTGGAAGCCCAGGCATCTGATGCTTCTGCCACCTCCAATCTGGGCTCAGCACTTTTGTCTCCCGGCATTCAAACCAAAAACCTTTCTTATTTCAACCCTGCAACTTGTAATAAACAGTTCTCTTTGCCTCCCTTGCTAAATACTTCCACTTACGCTCTTTCCATTCATCCCTGTGGCTGTGCCTCCCACTCACCTGCCACCCTGCACCCTCAGAAACTGAGGCCATCAGCACTTTCACCATTTGTCTTCGCTCTCCTCTCAATTTGTTTCAATCAAAACGTCCTCTGACTTCTAGTATTGCCAGAGTATTTCAAAACACAAAATGCACAAGTGATGATAATATTTTAACAGTTTTTAAATTAAATATTTATTAAAGCAAGATCAAATACAGTTGAATGGGTATAAATATTTAGTAGCCAGTTCCTCTGTATGACACTGCAAATATCAGTTTATGGGGCTTTCCTCACAACACTCTGATGTTTCTAAGACCATAAAGAGCACATATATTTTTAAGCCATTCAGTGATGCTTCTGGATTATTTTTTTTTCCTGAATACTTACTGAAGATGGGCAATAAGCAAAGAAGAGAGAGAAAATTGCTGGTAAAAATACTGGGTGAAATAAAGAAATAAATGCAGTGGTTCATTTAAAGAGACTCAGCCGTATGGGGGTCTATGTCTTGCAAAGGAAAGAGACATTTTAAGTGAGAGTTAACATGAAATAGAGAGACCCAGAGATCTGATCACTACATTAACAGTGTCCTGCTTTAAAAGAAAAAGTGCTTGTGAGGGGACTTATTTTCCCTTGTCTCACAATGCATCAAAGAACTGCATCTCCCTCACATCTGAAAAACCACTCTTCAACTGTTCACACTCCTTGCAGCTTGTATTCAGCAATGGGCCACTCACACGAGAAAAAAAAAGAGCATCTAACATTTTGGTTTGGAGCTACGGTTAACTCGGGGCGATTCACACAGATACAGACCCACAGACACAGCGCTGTGCAGGAAAGCTCGCCTGAATTCGGCGGGGCTGTGCAGCCAGTGGTATTAAGGCCAGATCATGTGGTTGTTCTCACTTTGAGTGTCTAGTTCAGGATGGGTTCAGATAATTTGTCTAAACTTGCTGCATAAACAAAGCCCACACAGGAAGGTCTGCAGCCAACATAATCTTACACCACAGAGTAACTTACATCAGCTCCTTACTCCCGGAACAGTTTCTGCATTTCTAGATGGCAAAGGCTGTATTTTGTATATTAATGGGTAATTCTTACAGAGCATCAAACTAACTTGCAAGTACAGACTGAATTTCTAAAATACGGGGAGAACAGTAAATCTTAGTAGAGTTTGGATCCACACAACGTTCATGCTGCAAAAATGCTTCTTGTGCACCCACCCTTTTCGTACCTTGGGGGCAAACAGTTCCACTTCCACCCAGCTAATTCTCTCTTTCCCTCTGTTTATTTGCCAGAAATTGCCTGGAGAACACAGACTGCTCCAAGGACATAACAATACATGTCCTCAGGAAAGAGGGACTCCCTTGTCTCACAGAATTCTGGACCTCCTGTATCAAGCACCAGAAGAAGTAAATTGCCACTGTCTCTGCTGCAACAATAGGAAAACCACAAGCCACTGTGTTTTGCAAGCAGCAAAGTTGTAAAATCCTGCTAGCGAGATCAATCCCAATGAAATCAACGGGCTGTACTGATGACAGTAACACTCCAGAGCTGCACTCTCCAGATCACCGTCTGAAACAATGACACTGAAAGGATCAAATGTACCACAAATAAAGTTACTCTCTTGTTTCAGGTTTAGCTGTTCCCACTCTTTGATGAGGATCTATACTTTCTGGCTACCACACAGCCATTTATTTTTTCTCTCATCCCTTCCTGATCCATCAAACTCTTGATGAATTTACAAAGCTTTTAAGAGTGAATGCTGCAGAATCATTCAAGTTCTGACAATAAAAAACTCAAGACATGATGCTGCACAAAACAAGAGAAGGGAAGACAGTTCAGCAGGGTATTAACAGCTGATGACAGAGCATACTGAAAATGGAAACACTTGTTACTCCTTACGGCCTCCCTGCCAAAACAGTGTATATTATGACTCACTCATTCTTCAGTAAACTGCTGCAAATAAATATGGTGGGACTTCAACTTTGTTGCCAAGGTGACAGGCATTGAAAAAATACCTAAAATGATGGAGATCAGTCTTCAGTCTCCAGACAGCCCTAAATTCATATACACATAAAGCTAAAAACAATCCCTTTCCTTCCACCCCTTGAAGGAGATACTAAACAAAGCTTATTTGGGACAAGAGAAAATTGTCATGGAAGAGCCTCCTCCTACCCCAGCCACGGTGACTGCATAAACTATTTCAGGTCTCTGTATGAGGAGCAGCATCATTAATGGCATGCTGAACAGCTACATCTAAACAGATGCAGCCAGCCACAAATCCAAAAAATTCAAACTGGCATTGGCCCTTCAGCAACTCCCCCCTTCCTTTAAAATACACATCTGATTCTGGGAAGAACTCAGATCAACAGTCCCGGACACAAAGTACAGCATTATCTGCACAACTGGCAAGTTGGGTTTTGCATTCGTAAGTTAAAATTCCTACTAAACCACTTTAGCAAATTAGAACACCCAGATGATTTGAGTATTGTTCACTTTTTCCAGCTGTTTGTTTGCATTATGAGTCATGTCAGCTCTATTCTGGTCTCTCTACCTTCTGAATAGGATCCACTCAGTAAACACAGAGGGTTCAGCCCAATGCACCATGGCTGAAAACTTCAACGCAAAAGCCTGAGTTTCTTCTCAGTTGCAGTGATGTAAATTGGGAAGATTCCTACTTACATGGGAGAAACTTCAGGAGAATATACAGGTCTCCCATCTGAAACACACCCAGAGAAAATCTGCTGATACAATCAACTCTTTAAAAGCCCTACCTTAAGAGCATAGGCGAGAGGTGACTCATGCACTTAAACACCCAGAGCACAGATAAGTATGGATCACTGGAAACCACTGACTACTTTCATTCAGTTGTGAGCAAAAATGAATCCTGAATTATACTCAAACACAAATCATAGTTCAGTGCTGAAAACATGTTTTAAAAAGGTGCTTATGTAACCCATAAGACATAATCCAGCACATTACAATATGACTACCACCCTGTATGCTGTCCCACGGAGAGATCTGGTGGTGACAGCCAAAACACGTTAATGCAGGCAGTGCAGACATGCCTGTGGTCAGCTGCAGGGAAATGACACAGATGTCCTTCCTCCAGTCACCAGGTCCTGACTGTGCACAGGGCATATGATCTGCAACTTTATGCAAAGTGGTTTTCCCCTAAGAACTAGTCAATACATTCCTCTGTAGCACTGAAGCCTGTTCAATCCATTATCCATAACCCAAAGAAGAACGGAGTAATAAATTATTACTGGAGAAGGGTTGAAAACCAAAAGAGATGGCCTCAAACGAGTCCAAAAGGGAAACATGGAAGTTGATGGCGCTGCAAGTGTAGCTTCAGACACAGGCAACTAGGTGAAAGGACTTAGAGTAAGCCACTGCTACACGTAAGACAAGGAGAAGAGAAGTACATGCAAATATTAGGGTTGAGTATAAAGCACATAGATGAAATTTTGTCTTATGCCCCAGCGATGCAGCACAGCACGTCCCAGGCCTTCAGCAAGCCCACCATGGGCCAGGCCTTGCTTTGCTGCAGCAGCAAAGGGAGCTGGAGTGACTGCACAGAAACTGCCTCAGTTCCCAGTAAGTCAACGTGGAGACACACGGAGTTATCAGCACTCCCCTTCCCCCTCTGCCATCAGTTCTCCTGAGCTGGAGCCTTGGCAGCAGGAGCACCCAGCTCCCATCCCCGCTGCCACAAGAGGGCAATGCTATGAACAGATGTGGCAAAATAATTCCCTTCTTCCTCACAGCTAAGTGTTAGCAGCTCTCCCTCTGGTGATTAACACAGGAGGGTTATTTTATTTTTAGCAGGATTCAGGCTTCGCTGGTGAGGAACCACAAGCACTCTCAAAGCAGCCTGAAAGAAGGGAAAGTCCTAATGGTGGCAGCCCTCAGAGCAGCAGCCTCATCCATCCTGAAAGATCCCTCGATGATTCATTTCCTCCAGTGTTTTAAAGATGCTGTTTTGAATTGTAGCTGTATTTTTACTGTGAGTGGAAATAGTCAGTAAATAACATATGTTTAAACTTTGTTTTTGGATGGCATCCCACTGACTGCCTAGCTCCTAATACAGACAAACAGTTGTTTCTCCCTCTTCCGATTGTTCTGGGACATCAGCTGAGATCAGTTCCAGCTCTTCAGGTTCTCAGTGGGAGGTGAATGAGGGACAGAAGAGCAGAGCATGACAAAAACCAGGGGCTGCAGGCAGAAAAGAACACTTTGAAACAGGAAAAAAACATCATCTTCAGAGTCCACATCACCTAATTCTTCAACCCCATCAGCATCGCATCCCAAATTTTGATCAGAAAACCTGACCATCTGGTTTGAATATCCTGACCGAGGATGAAGTTACTCGCTCTCATTCTACACAACAGTGAGGAAAACCAGACAAACTAAAAGAAACATTCTTCTCCGGAGGAAGTGTGAACAGGCAAAAATCCCAGAACACCAACCAAATGAACCACTCCAACACCAGCGGCACCACCGCGCTCCCCCGGCCGAGTGTCAGTGATCCCGGCTGTTCCAGTTTGGCATTTTCAGGTTGCCAAGCGCTGCAGAGCACCTCAGGAAGAAGCTGCTGGAGCTCTCTTGAACTCCACTAATGTCAGAGCTCTGTTTAACCTTGCAAATGCATCAGCAGTGGATAATCAGAGATAAATACTCGGCAAGCCTGTTGGGAGACAAACACTCGCTGGGAAAGGCTGCTGCTTCCTTTCCGAACTCTTCTGCCTGGCTTTCAGAAGTACCGCAGGTACCGACTGTACTGATTTCACCTGTGGTGGGATTCAACAGTGACACCCTATCAGGCAGCTCTCTCTAGTGCCCTGGATGCGCACCCAGATCAGCAGACTCCCTACTCCGTGCATCTCTGTACAGCGATGGACGCAACAGGGCTTGTGCTATGGCAAGAGGAGCCTTCACTGCTACGACGAGGCAAGGAGCAGCAGCGCAGCTGTATCTGGAGGGTATGAACAGACTGGTACGTGTACAAAAAAAAAAAAAGGGTCAGCTAAGCAGCGTGCCAGACAGCTAATGAGAGCTGATGGATCTACGCTGGCAGTCAGTGTATTTTTGCTATCAGGGTGCTGCGATCTGTAGGATGTAGTGCAAATATTGGAAGTTTGCCAACGTCTGCGACTCCTTGGGAAGCAGAGGTGACACAGCACATCCTCTGGGCCTGGTGCTTGTAAAGTGTGTTCAGACACTCCTACTGCTAGTTCACTTTTATTCACCTTACTTTAAAAGAAAAAAAAAAGTCTTGATTGCAACCTTCAGTTCAGGACATCCCTGATCACAACAGTTCCCCACTGTCAAAAGTCACAAAGATTGGCCTTAGAAAAACTGCCTCTGCTTTTTCCATTCTTCTTTTGTCTAAACATCTGCTGTGAGCTGCTGTCAGAGACACTGATGAACCAGAGAGACAGAGTCTCTGCTCCTGCACCCCGAGGACGGTAGCTGACCACATTGCCTTTCCACACTACCATTGTTTTCCAGAGCCTCCTGCAGAAAAATACTTGACAAACTGACAAAACACAGTTTTAGGCTCACTAGCTGTGCACTATCCCCACCTAGGGAGTTGTGTCTGGTATGGGAAAAACAGTTCCAGCACGGCTTGTAGCTGAGAACTCCAGAAAGTTTATGGCTTTTATGGGAAAAGAATTTATCATCCAGGCCATTTCTTTCCAATTCCCTCAGTCTTCTTAGTGCTTGAAGTGATTAACGATTAAAAGACAGAAAAGACATGGACTTGAGCTAGCGCTGTAGGAAGCAGAACAAATGGCATGACAGAGGTACATACAGAAGAAAACTTGAGGTTTTCTTCTTCATGGAAAACTTGAGTGACCTTTGAAAGCCACAGCACAAACATCTTTTGAGTCTTGAGTTTAAAAGGATTCAAAAGAGTTTACAAATGGACATAGAAAATAACAACATATGCAATTTTCAGTTTAAATTTTTAGAAGTGATATCAAATACCTGGTTTGGAGAATCAGACAATCACTAATCAACAGAAATAATACACAACTTGCTACTGACAAAATGCCCGTATCAGAGTTTTCTGCCTTTTCCTGAAAAGCATTTGATAGCGATCAGGCAGTGACGTGTTCAGAACTTCACACTGCAACTCCTGTGCTGTGAGAGCAAACAAAAACCAGCAGCTGCTTCTTCCTAGACAGTAGTTACTGTGCCCAAGCTACTCTAGATCTGGGTTTAACCGTATTCTGCATTCCTGCAGCTAATCCGCAACTTGATAACTTCAGCTCATATTTAAAAAAAAAAACCAGCAAAAACCCCAAACCAGACTCTTTCATTTGGTGTCAGGACTCCAGAGTGAAACTGGGAAAGGATTGGTTTCTGAAGCTGTGTATTCCTGCCCAATATCCTCGTTCACATACGTGCTTCTCAGCAGCAACGCTAATGTCTGAGACTGGAATAAAAATGGAAAGCTTTTATTTTTAAGTGAGTTGAAAGCAGAAATAAATCCTGAGCGATAAAGTACGTCACAGTGCTATTTTAAGAATGGTTTAGCTCCCACCAGGAGTCTGTAAAACACCTAACCTACAGCAAGAAGTTATTTTATCTGAACTTGGGGTAGGGGGAACTCGGCTCAGTGCGAGCCTTTGAGAACAGCTAGCTGCTGCTGCTGGGCCTGTAGGAAGGCTCTTAGCTCTTCTCTTCCACAGAAGCACTTAGTGACACTGCTGACCACACCGCGAACTCACTAAGTGGCTCTCACAAAGGTATATAAAGTATCTACAAACCCAGCCGTGTCATGGAACATGTCAGGCAGCCAGTCTTTCAGCCGGAGCTGGCAGCAGTTCCCCTCGGTAACACTATCAGAAGCGCGGAGCCCGACGGTGGAACGCTATCTCACATCCCTGCTTTGGTGATGAAAGGAACAAATTCAGGAAGGTGTTGGCTGTGTGCCTGTAAAATCAAAGCTGAAACTAGCAGCAGCATTTCTGCTTTGTCACTCCTTAGACGTTCAAAAGCAGCCAAAGATTGATGGCTGGTTCAGCTTCCCCAGTGTTTTCCCCATAGCACTGGAATTTCATCCAGCAGGAGAAAGCCTCAACTCTCCTGAGAGCAGGAGACATTCTCCTGGGGACACTACAGGTACTCAGCTCTCACTACAACGAGTCGTAATCTAAACACTCAGACAACTATTGGAAAATCCCTCCCTTTCCTTAAACATTTAGAAGTTCATCATCCACCTGTGTCACCGATGAGGGGTGACCCCAGTTCCTGCCCCCTCTTCATGGTGAATTCTAGTGAAATCCACGGAGCTGGACTTGTCACCCCACCAGCGGGTCAGCGCTGCGACGGGGCCCAGCGATGGTGCGGATAAATTAACACCGACACCCAGGGCTGGCAGATAAGTGCAGAGGACAGCATTCCCACGATCCACTCTGGAGCGAACAGCCGAGTTCAGCCCCGAGCCCGAAGCCACACGTAGCGCACAGCGTGCGGCGGCAGCTCTGACACCACTGGCAGCTGTCCTGTGGAGCGGGTGTTGAACAGAGCTGTCTTCTGCTTCTCTCTGCTAGTGCTGTGGGCTAGACCTGGACCCCTCACCACCCTGTAGTGGAGACTACGGAACAGACTATCTCACGGACAAGATGTGAGTAACCAGTCGCAACAGCCAAGGTTCCGAGACCCATTCCTCAGTACTCAGGTTTCACTCCATTTTCCCAGATGAATGTTATAGAGTACTCTGTAAAATAATTCCAGAAACCTCAAAGATCAGAGCTGTTTAAGGAACCCCCACCCGCCTCTGGCTCCAGAGCAGGACCCTAAGCTGAGCCATGCCATACCCCAGCAAAGGAAATCGGGTTTGCTGATAAACTTGCATCATGCAGAAAGTTGGTAGTGGAAAATGGAAATTGTAATAATCAGTAAGACAAATAAAAGACTTAAAGGGAAACATTGCTAGTATCATCCTTGTTAGCAAAATCGGATTTTTTACATCCAAAAGCAAATAACATTCAAAGAAGTTTTATTCAAAGAGGATCTACTTACTAATGAGGCCTCCTTGAAACAAGTCATCCCCATAACTTTTTTTTTTTTAAAACACTTTTCCTAGGAAACATTTTAAATACATTTTAAGTGTCTACATTTTCTGAATTTCTATTCAAATAGAGCTTTCAAACATTCCTCCCCCAGGCAAAGAGCAAAACCAAACCCCGCATAGTTCCCAACACGTAAGGGACCGGCTACTTCGCCAGGGTTCAGGGGCACCCTAATCTGAGTGGGGAGCAGAGGCTGCCCAGCCCCAGCCCCTCACTGGTGACTCCGGAGGCCCAGCCCCGCTACCCTGTGGTTTTTCGGGCCCTCTTTCCTCGGGGTACGTCACCGAGAGCCCCTCCGACTCCACCGGGCGGGTTAACGCACCGAGCCAAGCGCTCCGAAGGACGGGAACTGTTAACGCCGAGGTACCGCAAAGTTTGCGGCGTTGTGCTGATGGAAGTCACCGAGACCGATCACGCAGCCCGGCCGCCGTAGGAAACGCCCCGAGCCGGGGGGACCCAGCTCCCCCCTCCCTCCTGCACAACCTGAGAGGACCCCCACCCCACCAGGCACCCCCAGCTGCGGTTTTTGGCTCAGTGACATGAGTTTTTCTCTT
>JANHFX010021343.1:22517-34181 GCA_027560015.1 Chloroceryle amazona | reverse complement strand
CCCAGGGCAGCTAGGCTGATTACTGTGGATGGGCTGCTGCAGCTCTAGGGAAGGTTATACCTGCTCCAGTGCCCATCGAGATAGTGTGGGCTGTCATACCTGCCCTGCCTGCTAAGGATAAGGGCCACTACTTGGCTCTTTATAGTGAGAGGTAGAAGCACAAACCTGTGAAATCTTCGTGGTTCTCTTTCTTTCTGGTTTGTGTGCATCTGGAGTGAGTTAAGCTGCAAAAAGATAGACCGTGGAGACCTTGTAGTTTAATTTGAGGCTGTCATTCAGAAGCAATGAGGTGATTATAAAATTGTGTGTTTTGACAATGTAAAAAACCCCTTTGGAGTCAGATAGGGGTCATTGGTTTGCTTTAGTCTCATTCTAAAATGACAAAATATAAAGTATTACAGCAACAGTGTGTCAAGGTTGTCAGTAAGTGCAGAAATGTGTCGTCTTCATCCTGCCTGGAATGATGGCTTCACCCTTGTGTGCTCTGGATTCAGTCTGATAAAATACAGCAGGCAGAATGAAAAGCAAATAGGAGCTCTGTGCTAGGTGTGCCGTAGCTGTGCAAAGACACTTGGATCAAAACAAAATCCAGGTGTGAGAATTGCTGAGCTAGCTCACGTGTGAAGAAGCTGGCTGTTTTGCTCCAGGAAGGTAGGTGACAGAGGAGGTTAGTGAATGGGGGGGGAGTGACTGACTGTGGCCAGCAATTGATTTAGTTGTAGAAAGTGTGTTTGCAAAGGCTAATCTCTGAAAGTAATTGGCATGATCAAATCCGGCTCTTGAGTCGTGTACAGTCAGGCTGTTGCCTGGTATATCCTGCCCATCTCAGTATCCAAGAGCTAGCAGCAGTTTGTGCCAGGAATATGGGATGACTCAAATGAGCTGTTTTGATTGAAGAAATGGGGTCCCTGATTGCACTGGTTATTCTGAAGCCTTTCTCTGTTTCGCCAAGAAGAACAAAGTATGTCCAGAAGATGTGGAGGATTTGTTTCTTTTCATATGCAAATAATGTTCTTCACAAAGTTTATTCTTTGTCTAAGTAGAAGTTGGTTTTGCAAGACAAAAAGTAGTTCAACACACCTATACCCAGTGAGACGTTGTTCTTAGGCTGGCTATAGGCCTTGTCTAATTTGGTATCCCAAAATGGTTGAGGTGAGCAAGCAGCTTTGGAGATGAGCCCTGCTTGGAGCAGAATCAAAAGTTGTGTATTTGAATTTTGTCTTGTCACTGTGCACAGAAGAGTCCATGGAGGAGAGTCCGGCTCCATTTTCTTTGGTTTCCCCGTATCGGGTACAAGATCCCCCTGGAGCCATCTTAAGAATGGATGTATTTTTATCTTTTTCAGCATATGCATTTCAGCTGTCAAACTTGTAAAAACACAGACTGTTTTATCCATCTTTTCCCCTCTCTTCCCCAACACCCCAGTTTTATTGAACTGTTCTTGCCAGCTGTTGCTCTATTTGCCATCATCCCCTTCTGCGAAGTTGAACATTTTCCCTTGTTGCCAGTTAATCTCCTTACCCTTTCATATCCTCAACTTTCCTGCAGCATGCTGGATCCCAGGCTGAAGGGTGGTAGTGGTTTTGTGGCCTGCCTCAAGTACCAGGAGGGTGACTGGACCTTGGGCCAGGGACTGAGTTGCACTCCTGAAGAGCAAAAAGAGCTAAACTTCCCCTAGTAAATGTGTTCAGTAAGACAGCAGCTATAAATCTAGCAGGAGAAAAGTGAAATGTGTGCATTTGTTGTTTTTTCTTCCTTTTCCTAATAGATGGAGGCATTCTTCATCTAGCACAATAAACTGATAAGCCTCTAGATCATAAAGAAACGGTTTTAGTAATAAAATGATTGTTTTAAGCCAGTCTCAGGGTCAGTATTGCAGCTCTGCTTTCCCCAAGAGCTCAACACGTGCCCTGGAGCTGGTACCCACAGTGACCTCTCTTAGGAGGAAAAGCTGAGACCTGGGGCTCTTCAGCCTGGAGAAGAGAAGACTGAGATGGGATCTTATCAATGCATGTAAATACCTAAAGGGTGGGTGTCAAGAGGATGGGGCCAATCTCTTTTCAGTGGTGCCCAGTGACAGGACAGGGGGCAATGGGCACAACCTGGAATACATGAAGTTCCACCTAAACATGAGGAAAAACCTCTTTACTATGGGAGTGACAGAGCCGTGGAACAGGCTGCCCAGAGAGGTTGTGGAGTCCTCTTCCCTGGAGACTTTCCTAGGTGAAATTACTTTAGCAGGAGGGCTGGACTAGATGATCTCCAGGGGTCCCTTCCAATCCCTACTATTCTGTGATTCTGTGCAATTCGGTTACTCCTGGCAAGGGCTCAAAGCAGATGTTTGCCCTTGAAAGGAGCTGTGGAAAACAAGGTTCCTTGCTTTGCCCTGTAACAGGGCGGGCAGGCTCTGCTGACCGAGGTGTGCTCCTTCCAGGCTAGACATCTGTGAGCAGATGGGGCAGGATAGATTTGTGACCAGATGGACATATCCTCTGGTTTCTATAACCAAACCTACTCCTCCTTTGCTCTCAAATGATCAAAGTACTGGTTCACAGCTCTGTGCCCTCCACAGCTACTACTCATGCTGGGATCAGGAGGCAGGGATTCAGAACTCTGCAGCAACGTTCAACATTCTTCTAGAGCTGCAGAGTCTTTTATTTAGACAAGGAACTGAGAAACCAATTCCAAAAATAAACAGCTTTATCTTTTCATATCTCTGTAGCACTGATTTTTTTTTTTTTGGTTTTCCCCCCCAAAACAAACATTTTCTCTTGCCTTTAAACACGAATATTTCCTTCAATAAATTTCCATCAGAGGTTTGAAATAGTATCTCTCCAGAAAGTTACATTATTTGAATAATTCCTGCTTTTGACAGACATTTAGGCAAAAGTATGTTGTCTGAATAGATGGGGCAGGATGGATTAGTGACTTTTCCCTACTTTTCTGCAGTGAATAAAGTAGTACCTTGAGTGAATCAGTCTCAAAAAAAAAAAAAAAAATCGTGTTTTTTATTGCTGTACTTATGCTTCAGATCATATTTCTACTGGAAATAACAATTTTGTGTTTAAGGAGTTGGCAGACTGTATTTGTGTCAAGCAAAGCAGTGATGTTGCGAGTTGTGTTGAGCAAGTAGGAAATGAAGTGCTAAGCCCCAGGGAAGTTGTCAAAGTTTGCATCTATGTTGTGGAGTAGGTAAAGTGTTAAAAAAAAAATAATTCATAACTGTTTTGTAAATCAAAATACCCAGAGAGGTTCCATTTAAAAGGGATCCACTTTTTGATTGGTGTATCCATCAAAGCCACCCATTCTTACCTGACTGAAGCTACGCACTTCAAGTAGAGCTTCACAGAGATTTTGTTGTCATGAGTGGGAGTCCTCCTGACACAGGCTTTGGCTGCAAGGTCTTTAGTCCTCTGCAGGATGTGTGGTTTGTGCAGCCACTTGAATTATTTTGGGTGAAGCCCTCCCTGGTTCCAGCAGCTATTCCGAGCTTCTCTGTTTGGGGAATTTTTTTAATAACTCGAAACATTTCTCTGTGATCCTACATCATCAAGCACACCGATCTGCTTTTTGTTTTATAAGCTTAAAATATCCTGTTAGTCTGGTTTTGTATCTCCTTGCAAGTCAGGCTGGAACCCTCAAGCTTCTCCTTCCCTCTCTGGGGCCATCATAACCAAAAAGAATTAAGTTTTGCCCATTTTAACAGCTGTGACCTTTTCAATCTCAAGTGCTTGTACTGAATTTCATCTGAGCTAACAACTTTTCCTCCAGCATCTGGGGAAAAATAAAAAAAAAAAAATCTGCCCTACAAATAACTTTCACAAACACAAAAACTGGTCACTAATCAGACAAGAGAGATGTCTGGCATTTGGTGACACTTGCTAAGCCAGTGGCTTTCAACACCGGCGTGCTGCTGCTAAAGGATGCCTGGGGAGGAAGTTAGCTGGTATTTGCAACCAGCCTCTTCCACCACGGGGACATCTGGGGCAGGGAGGTGATTTGATCAGTACGAGTTGAGCACCACTTAATTTATTGCTATTGATCTTCCAGCAAAGGCACTAGACACCATGATCAAACACCTGGCTGTTCAAGATAAAAGATGTCTACTTCCAATTTCCTTTGCGGTTAACATGGATGTTATGAGGCTTGTGGTGAAGCAGACTCCTAGCACCACCATGTGGGAACAAGACAAGGAGAAGCTCTTGGGTTTCAGGGGCTGGCCCAGGTGGCTGGCTGGTTGTGCCTCAACTTGCAGTCTGGTCTGGGAGAAAGATGTTTTCTGCAGAGCTTGAATTGCACCAGGATGGTGCAATGGGAATGGGAAGCGGACTAGAGAGAGAGAGAGAGGAAGCTGAACCAGTATTTGGCTGGTGGGCGGTTACTCTGGTGGGAGAGCTGAAGGCAGTAGAGACACCACTCTGTCCTAAGCAGGCTGGGACACTCCTTGTTTATAGTTTTGTGGGTTTGTAGCTTCACAGAGGAACTAAAACTAGTTATTGTGAGAAGTGTGCCGTATGTTGTTGCATATGGCTGAAACATCTGCATGTCTACCCAGGGATCTGATATATGTGGTGAGCTTCTGTTACAAATCTAACAGTGAAGGAATTGCCTTTCAGAATGATTTTTTTTTTTAATCTCTAAGGCTCTTTGAAGGAAGTCAGCCTTCTGGCTTTGTCTTCATGGTATTTCATGAAACCTGCGGGGACTGATGCATGTAGAAGGTACTGACAGTTGTTTCTTTAGGAGCTATCAATGATCCAGCCATCTCTGGGGAGGTGTGAAGTCTGAATAAGTTGTCCAAAGCTTTTCCATAAACCACTGCTACCAAGTACACAGCAGAAAAGCAAAACAAATTTGAACTAAAAGTATTCAAAGAATGTAAACAGATACATTTGTAGATTCCATGATCCTTTTTGTTCCTGGCTGATTCCTATGACTCATAAATGTGGTACAGTATAAAGGAATGGCAATGTACTCTGCATCTGCTGGTAACATTGTCAAGGTAAAGAATTTCAATAGGGTTACAAAAATGAGCTGAACAATCTGCAGTCATAGCAGTTCAGATGAACGGGATAAAGAATATTGCTCTTCAAGCTTAAAGATGTTCATGGACAGCCCAGTTGCCTGTTTAATCTGAGACATCCAGAAGCAGTGGCCATGGGACATCTGTTCATCTTCTACAGAAATCCTTCCGTTTTCACCAAAGTTATGGTCTCATCATCGAGGTGTTTATAAAACACTGAATCTGTGTCGTGTTCATAGCACCTAGTGCCAGGGAGTCTCCTATCCTGACAAAAATTAGACAAAAAGCATTAGGGAAAAATACCACAAATCAGTGAATAAAGTGAAGTTTGTCTAGTTACCCACTGAGCTAGCGAGATGGAGACCCTGAGGAGCCCTGTCATGGGGATCTGAAGCATGAAGTGCTTCTCCTAGGCACACGTGAATTCAAGAAGACCCACCTCATTCAGTTGTGCTTGTGGTGCAAAATTTTCAATCACATGTAAATTCCCCTAAACTCTTAAGCAGATGGTTCTTTCAAGCAGATGGTGGGGGTGGGGAGGGGGTGAAGAGATGGAAGATCATCTGACAAAACAAATGGAGGAACTGATTGAAATAGTCCATAAATATGAGGCATTCTGCATGCCTCTTTTTATCATCTTACAGAGGGTGGACTACTGATGGGTTAAAGCAGATGGGAGGTGGGGGAAACCAAGTCATCTGGGTTTTGTTCATGACTTGTGTTGCTTGATCTCTGATGGGAGAATTCATCACCTGCATCCTCCTGTCCCTTATGTGCAAGAAAGGGGGATGTCTAAAGGTGGGTATTTGCAGGGTGCTTTCAGGCTGCAGGTGCTAAGGAGCTGCTGTCTAGCAGCATCATGACTAGCAGATCAGAGCAGGTGATGTTCTTGTGCTCTGACCATGGGGATTTCCCCCCCCTTCTGTTTGTGTAGCATGTGTGAAGGTCTTACTATAATATAGAATTTGTATAACCATTGCAAATAGGAAGCTATCACATAGCTGAGGATCTCCTAATAGTTCAGATTTAAAGTTGATGCGTTTTGTTTGCTTTCAGGTACTCTGAGATCACAGGCAGGACATACCACAGCAACACAGTTGGTGGGTTCTACAGCTTGCACCCTACTGTTTCTGGCACTGCAGGAGAGTCTCAGGTGTGCTGTTACCTGAAGGAGAGAGGTCTTTGGCTTGGTCTGAACAGCTCTTCAGCATCTGTAAGACCTTTATGTTCTCTGAGAATTGCAATGATACTTTTTTCTTAAACTGAGACAGCCCCTGTGACACGATTCCCTCATGATTTGCAAGACTGAGCTTTAAAAAGCTTTAAATGTGCAGAGCAAAGGACAGACTTATTAACTAAGGAGGCTTAACAAAGAGTTATGAGGAGATGACACCGTCCTGCCTTTTTGTCAGGTGATGCCCAGCATTTTAGGAATATGGTGCAGGTGTGTAGACAGAGAGGGAGGGATGGGCTCACCCTGGAGCAAACCAGGAGTGGGGCGTTATCTGCACCTCATTAAAGGTGAAGGTCTGGGAACATCAGTCTTGCAGTAAGTCACGGCCATAAAAGGGAGCTTAGATCATCATCTGAGGTGGATGGAGCCTTACTATTAACTGCAACTTTAACAATCTTTCATTTTTAGCTCTTTATAACTGTTGTTGCATCACTGCTTTAAAATACTCTTGATAAAACTTGCCAAGCTGCAAAACTGGCTGTGGGCTGGCCAGTAGAATGGACAAGCCCACCACTGGGCTTGCATTCCTCCAGTACCTGTGAGACTGCTACTGAGCTGAGTGCTTGCCCCAGGATAGGGCTGCTGTGGTGAGCTGAGCTGGGTGGGCAGCGGTGCTGCCTTCCCCAGGCACAGCTGGGGAAGCACAGATTGCTGGGAGCATGTACATGCTGGAGGAGATGCTCCAAATCCCAGAAAGAACTCTCTGGATTCTGTTCTTTTTCAGCTCTCAGGTGAGACCTCTGAGGGCCTGTGTGGCTTTTGACACTTTAAACTTGGGGGGTTTGGGCCTGCTGCAGAGACTTGTCTGCTGGCCTCTGGTGGGGTGAAGGGGGGTCAAGGAGATTGGAGGCATTGCCAGGCACTGCTGAAAATAGCCCCTTATGAAATATCTCCTCTCTGCACATACAAGCCCCTGCCCAGAGTGAAGCAGTGGTAGGAAAAGGGGGTTCATTGCTCCTGGCCACAAGAGCACAAAGGGCTGGTGGTACCCACAGGCAAAAGGGTGTTTCTGCTCCGTGCTTGCCACCAGCCCACAGCAAGGCAGCCTGCCCAGTTCACCTCCTCCACAGCAGTGTTGTAACATATCTTGAAGGCACATGTTTGATGTACCGTTTTAATGCTCAAGCAGAGTTCCTCAGCATCATGCTTGATGGGAAATGATTGAATGTATTTCAGTTTATCAAAGAGTTGATTGACCATCCAGACATCACTCACAATCCTCTCCAACTAACTGGATTGTTTCCAGACAGCTATAATTAGGTGTAATAACTGCAATCATAATTAAAGCTCCTCATAATTGAGATATTTGTGTCTTAACTCAGTATTAAAGTGGCCTATTTCAACACTGAATCAACACTTCAGAGAAATCGATGAAAAATACATTATAAAACTATCTGATTTGTGGATGGTCTTGGGTGAAAGCTAGTGAACAAATGAGAGAAAAGATCCCCTGCTGAAGCCCTGTGCTTCAAAATGACAGAAGGTAAGAAATAATGTATCATCAATTTATTCAGTATTGCTTGCAACCTGCTGGTATGTGTCAGAGATAAGAGAAAATATGATTCCTACAGAAGGTTTCTTGGATGGCAAAATTTCCTAGATAGTACTTGAATTATCATGTGCCAATAGCTCAGCATTTGTGGAAGGTGTCATCTAATTAAATCAGAATTTTTGAGTACCAGACAGCATGGAGACCAGTAATATAAGAGCAAGAACTGTCTGTATTACAGATGGGATGTGCAGCTCTAATAGTATGGCTTTAGGCAATATTTAATTGAGTGGTTAAATTATCTTCTCCAGATGGGAAAATAAATTACTGCTCAACTCTCCAATTTATTTTAGCTTCTCCACATTCTGTTTCCTGAGGGAGTGGCGAGGGACTGTGGGACATCCCCATATATTCCCAGGATGATTTATTCTCCTCATGCATGATAACTCCCCTTTCAAGGAGAATGGCTTATACACATGTGGAAGTTGTTGTGTATGTAACAGCAGCTGTATTTTCCTCCTCTTTTAAAGGATATGCTGCTAATCACTGTGGTGAGATCACGAATATCCAAATATACACTTGTGTGTGCGTGTGGTTTTATATATATTCTTTTTTAAATGCAGGAGAGATTTGCTGGTTCAGCATCCTGCAGCCAAATCCAGAGCATGTGTCCCACTGGGGCATGCAGTTTGCCCAAGAAGCTTTTCCAGTCTCTGGGATGGCCTGAAGATCTTCACTTTGACTCGCAATGTTTTGTAGCATGGGATTACTTGGGGAAATTGTGTCAATTGCAGATTTGTTATTCCTCAGGTTGCCCAAATTCAGCCAAATAAGCAGCATAAATAAATGTATGACACTTTTTGTGGTGCATGCAAGCAGAACTTGAAATATTGGAAAATTTCAGTTAATTAATTAAGCACTGGATCAACATGATAGCAGATCTCCAGACTGGTTGAACATTTTCCACACTGAAGCGTTGGCATGCAAACACAGCCATGTGAGAGTATGTTAGCTTTTGTGCTTTGTTCTGGCTACTGGAGCACAGCTGGTATTTGATCTGACATGAAATTTTCTGCCACAAAGTCACTCCATGGAAATCTTGAGCAGATCTGAGTTGGCTGATTGGGTTGGTACAAGGCTGCTGGTTTGTCTCACGTGGCTGTGCTAGTATTGATCAAGTACTCAGTCTAAAAACTGATTTCCCACATCTTGCAGAATGACTTCTGAATGTTTGTGAAGGTAGTAACAGGCTTGTGTGCGTGGCAGAGTGCTGGATTCAGGCTGCCCATTTCCAAAGTCACAACTTGCTTTCCAGTTGGCCAGTTCCCAGCTGTGTGTCTCAGCCGTGGGCCAGATGAGATAACAGTGTTCTCTTGTGCAGCCTGAAATTCTGCCAAAGTTCTGGTGGGAGAAGGAGCGTGAAATAGCCTTTAAAGCACTTGGGGAGGAAAGGCTCTGTGTTAGTGCAGGATGATTTTATTGTTATTGGAATATTATTACATCTGAGAGTAACTTAAGGGACTAGGTAAAACAGTTTTTAAAATTACAGGTGGTCTCTTTTCCCCCTTGGTAAAAGTTTTTTCTAACAAAGCTGTTAAAAGCTTGTTTTAATCAATATGGATGCCTATGTTGTGCTGCCCAGAAACTCCATGGGCTCTAGAAGATGATTTCTTTCAGGGGAAAATGCTAACTGGAAAAGCAGACAGTGCAAAGCTCACATCTCAAAGTGTTTCTCTGCAGAAGTGCTAAGCAGAGAGTGCTTCCAGGCTGTAGAAATGCAGCATGGCTGGCATGAGGCCAGGAAAATTCCTGTGCTTGATCTGAGTTTTCATCTGTGTTGATCCCTTTTGTGACCGCAGATACAAGCTTGGCGACAGCTGAGCTGCTTCCCATTTGCTCAGAGGTGTTTAATGTTGAGCAGAGACAGGTCTGTAGAAGGGGGGAAAGGAAAATCCACTTAGCCGTGGAAAGGTCAGCGCCCTGGATTTAATGGAAGTCCCAGCAGACGCTTTAATGCTGCAAATCTGCTCTGTGGGCAGGAGCATCCCCTCCTCTTCTCTCCCACTACAGAAATCTGCTCTTCTGCCTTTGACCTCCACCTTGCTTTCTTTTAACAAAACAGACTTCAACAGCTCTGTGGTCCCTCCTGTGAGGCAGTGTTGCTTTGCTCAGTTCCTCTTCCACTGCCCTGCAGGTATTTGATAGAGATGGAGCAGACTGCACCTTGTGCACGTGCAAGAGGCAGGAACCCTGGCCGCTGGCCTTGGCCAGCTCTCTGACCTGGGATCTCTGCATAGGAAGGGGTAAGAAAATAGTCTCTCCAAATGATGGGTTTCCAGCCACTGGCTTCATCATTCTTTCAGAATCCAACTGCAAGGGCACAGTTCCCTGGGAAAAAAAAATGGTTCATCCTCTATGGGGAATTTCCCTTAGCCAGAGCAGGTACGTACAGAGCTGGAATTTAGTCCTACCTGTGATGGAAAAGATGCATGTTCCTACAACAGCAATTTTATTTTTAAAATGAGTGAGCACAGCTGCTGTCTAAACTACCTGGAACATGAACTCAATACACCCAGTTTCTGAAAGGATTTTACTAGTCAGCTCCTCTTCAGTAAGCCTGTCTCTTAAACCAGTCTAAGTTTAAGCCTTATAAACAGCCAGACCTGAGGCACTGCTCTGTGACAGGATCAGTGCTTTAAGGGGTGGCTGCACTGTAAGGATTCAAGGCTTGTTCTGCACCCCGGACTATATATCAGCAGTAAATTTAATCTCCAAAGATTTTTACTGCATGCCCCTGCACATCCATAAACGACATTCCATATTTGCATTGCAGAAACACTAAATACTCGCTATTTCTACATTTTCTTTAATTAAAAATGTATTTAAAGCCTGAGTACAGATCAACACTGGATTCTAGTGGTTTGCTGCTCACAGTGATGAGCACTCATTGCCTTTCAGCTCTTGTGCGTGCTCCATGGCTGCAACGTGAAAATTGTTTTATCTTTCATTCTGATGGCTGAAATGTGGGGCTTTTTTATTAAAAGAATATTTTCCTAGGTAAGCCTTGACTTCAAATGTGCTTTGCTCTGCCTTTCAGATCCCTCCTTTAGGATGGAGTACCCTGCTGTCGACTCTGCAATAGATTGCTCATTAGAAAGACATCCTGATAGTAATGGATGGACACAGACCTGTTCAGCTCTTGTGCTCTCTTCCTGGCCTGCTCTAAAGGCTGATGGATATGGAAGAAGCTTGGATCCAATTTCATTTTTGTAGTGTGAACCAAAGTAGAAAGGTAGAGTTAACTGCCCTCTGTCATTCACAGAACAGATGGAAGTTGGATGAGAATGTAGTTAAGCAGGTGTGGGAGAGCTGCTTCCTACAGAAACCAGGGGGACAAAATGAGGCTGCAGGAGCAAAAATAGGGAGGCAACTGATAACATTGTCCCCTCCATAGGCAAGCCCTGCATAATGGCATCAGATGCTAAAGGGCCCCTGCGCTACCTGTCTTCCCCAGGCAAGTCCCATAAAGCTTGCAAAGTGAGTTCCTGGGGTCTGGCTACAGGTGCTTGTTTCAAGTTCACTGCAACCTGTGCAATGCCAGCATGCTGCTATGGAGGTGAGTTGTTCTAGAAATCATAGAATCATAGAAATGTGTGGGCTGGAAGGGGCCTCTAGAGGTCAACCAGTCCAACCACCCTGCTGAGAGCAGGGACAGCCTCAGCTAGAGCAGGGTGCTCAGAGCCTCTTCAAGCCCCACCTTGAATGTCTCTAGGGATGGGGCCTCAACCACCTCCCTGGGCAACCTGTTCTAGTGCTCCACCACTCTCCTGGTAAAGAACTTCTCCTTATTTCTGATGTAAATCCACTCCTTTCTAATTTAAAACCATTACCCCTCGTCCTTTCACTCCAGGCCTTTGC
>JANHFX010021343.1:5062-19180 GCA_027560015.1 Chloroceryle amazona | reverse complement strand
ACTCAGAGCCTCATCCAGCCTCAGCTTAAATATCTCCAGGGATGGGGCCTCAACCACCTCCCTGGGTAGCCTATTCCACTGCTCTACCGCCCTCAATGTAAAGAACTTCTTCCTGATGTCCAATCTAAATCTGCTCTTCTCTATTTTAAACCCATTGCCCCTCGTCTTTTCACTACAGGACCCTGTAAACAGCCCCTCAGTCTGTGACTTTCATTATATAGCATTAACTGGAAAAAAAACCAAAAAACAACAAAACCATGTATTAATAATCTAGCCAAACAGTGAGCAAATTTAGATAGAGGGTTGTTACCCGTACTAAAGTCTAGATTGGACATGAACATCACCAGCTCCTCTCTTCCCGAGCCTGTGTGTAGCCTTTTGGTAGCATCCCCAGGCACGGCTGAGGTCTGCTGCAGAAATGGCTGTGCAAAGCAGCTACTGTCCCAGCGCAGGGACAGCCGTGAGCTGCATGCTCGGGGTTCTGCTTGCAGCTGGGTCCTCGCAGGTCCCGGTGCAGCATGAGCCTGCATATGTGACATGCATATGTGACACTTGACTGGTGAGCAAAGCAGGTAAGGTCTTTAAAACTGCAGATCCTGCAAATGAAAAGTGGATGCTGGATTATAAATTATTACATGATTTAGCTAGTATTTTTTTCTACTTTTAACAGATGTAACTAAACTTCTTCGATTATGGCTCGGCTACATTTCCCTTTCTACTGAAATAATTTCCAAAGCGTGCAGCCTGTTTCTAGAACGGGCCTTTAAACAGTGTTTATAATGAAGCAGTTCCCGAATAAATGCCCCAGACCCACCACCTCTCCTGCCCAGGGCTGCTGCCATGGCTGGACTCTGACGGCCCCCCGGGTCTGCTCTGAGGGGGCTGCCCAGCGGTGCTCAACAGGAGGGCTCCACAGCGCGGCTGAGTCTCCCCGGGCGACCGCAATCACGGGTGGCTGGGTGCCGGGGGGTTCATTCCCGGCCGAGCAGCACCATCTACAGGCGCTGCCTTCCCAGGGCGCCGGGCAGCAGCGCTCTGCCGGGGACGGCCCCAGGCAGGCAGCCGAGAGCTCTCGGCGTCTCCCCGGCCAGTGGTCGGGCAAGGGCTCTGCTTTGGCCACTCCTGGCATGAAGGTGACGTGGCTGCAGGAGCACCAGTGTGTGCTGGCTCTGAGGCTGCCGCCAGCCCTGTTCGGTGGCAGGAGGAGGTAAAAGATTCCATAGCATCACAGAATGCTGTTGGGTTGGAAGGGACATTTAAAGGTCAGTTAGTCCAGTTCCACTGCAGTCAGCGGGGACATCTTTAACTAGATCAGGTTGCTCAGAGTGTGTGTGGGCATCCTGGCCTTGAATGTAGCTGGGGATGGGGTTTCTACCACCTCCCTGGGCAACCTGGGCTAGGGTCTCACCACCCTCACTGTAAAAAAATCCTTCCTCATATCTAGTCTAAATCTCCCCTCTTTTAGTTTAAAACCAACACCCCTTGTTCTGTCACAGCAGGCTCTGCTAAAAACATTGTCCCAGTCTTTCTTATCAACCCCCTTTAAGTACTGAAAGCTCTCAATAAGGTTTCCCCAGACTCTGTTATTTTTCTCTAACATTATTACAGTTTTCATTATTTAAGGTACTGCAGCCCTGGCACCAGGAGGAATAATGCCTGGGAAGCACAAACGGGATGTAATGTTTTGGCCAGGCATGGGTGACTCTTCTATTCACAATGCTCTCTGCACGAGTGGGAGAGATTCCTGGTGCTAAATGCATTGCCTCAGGCTCTTTGAAACATGCTCTCTTTTCACCAGGTTTCTTCTTGGTCACCTGAGTTAAGCCTTGTTTGGTTCAGGTCACCCTGGTCCCACACTCCGGGCACTGGGAAATTAGGAGCTGGGAAGCAGGTTCAAGAGCATTTGCACAGCTCCTTCGATGGAGATGCTGCTTGAAGTGAGGAACTGGACAGTCACAGCTGGGCTCTGGAAGAGTGGCAGCCAGTCACCACTGTGCCTCTCTGAGCTCCAGCTAAGGTGACGCTTTTCTGTCTTTCAGAGCCACTTTTTAATTTTTTTTTTCTGCATAGCAGTGACCTACAGTTAGAGTGAGGCTCTGAAATGCTAACAAATAATGGGGAGTTTCTGGTATGGTTTTCTTCGTTGAACTACTTAAAGGACTTTGCTGGGGTCCAGGGCTGAGGTTCTCTGAACAGGAACTTGTTCTTCAGTTCCTCATTAGGCTTGGTGCTAAAAAAGAAAAAAAAAAGAAAAAAAAAGAAAAAAAAAAAAAATCCCCTGTGTCATTAAGCACTTGCCTTTATAGAAAAAGTAAACCCTAAAAGTGTGCAATATCTGAATATCTAATGCAGGAGAAGGACTGAGGAAGTCAAAATGCAAGCTAAGTCACTCTGTCCCGGGCTTGCTAGAGTGGCTGGTGAGTGGTAATAAGATCAAGCACCAATTGCCTTCAAATGAGTGGAAAACCATCTCCAGGGCAGGTACAGCTGAATGGGTATTTGCTGGCCCTGTCTTCTGTGTATTCAGGAACAGATCACCAGCAACAAGAGTCCATGGGCATAAAGTTAAGACTCAGGGTTAAGTGTTTGCTAGTTAATGTTCCCAGGGGAAAGATCATCGTCTTGGCATAGCAATGAAAGGAACACACTAATCCCTAACTGAGTTTACTGATAACCACAGTTACATCATACTTACCCATTTTTCAGTATATCAGATTAATTTTGAATGGGGCCTTCTCAGCTGAAGAATTGGCCAGAGAAAGAGACCTTTATTCCTCTTCATGCAACATTCACATCTTGACACGAGATTTCATTAAAGGCCAAATTCCTACTAACCTCAGCAGAAACAGTAACAAGCAAAGGAGAAACCAGCAAGAAAAACATCTCCCTGCAAGGAAGAGTCAGAGAGGTTCAATGAAATGTGAGTATTATTTATTTAGATAATGATTGCCATATCATTGGCAGGCGTCAGTGAAACAGGAGCATCTGTCATCTAGCCTGGGGCTGCCGTGGAACTAATGTTCACATTTCCGTGTCCTATACGTGGCATACTCAGATCCGTGTCATTCACTGCAGCCTTGAAGAACAATGAGTACATAGTGAAGTTTTATGTATTTTGTATTTTCTAACATGCTTAATTACAGACAATAATTAAAGTTAGCAATTTTCACCATGAGGTGAAAATAGATAGAGGCGTTTCATGAAGCACCAAGACAATAACTGCTGTGGGGCTACTTCCACTGCTGAAGTCAGTTCAGTTGTAGATGAGGGAGGAGAAGGGGGAGTAATCTTTTGGTGTCCCAGTGTATGGCCTGACAGAGGGAAAGGGCTCCATGTTCACACAGATAACAGGAGTGTGTGCCTGTATGGGGACAGAAGTCAAGAAGCAGAGACATGAGGTAATGGAAATTTATGACAGGGGAAATCAAAGAGAATCTTGCTCATACTTCTGCATCTCAAGGCCCTCCAAGGCTGCTTGTTCTTCATCAGCTTCTCAAAACACACGAGTCCCTACATGCAAACTGATTACAGAGGCAGCACTGCTGTATTTGCCCATATGCTGAAAAGACTAGAGGTGATGAGAAGCGTTCATTTGGAAGGAGGGGTCCCCATGTCGAAGGGAAATGTTGAGAAACACTGTCCTCTACAGCATGCACAGTGCTTTGGTTCCTCATGTCTCTGTGATTGCATCCCATCCAGCCAGGATCTGTGGAGCAAGGGTCTTCACTGACTGCTAGAGAGCTGATCGAAGGATCCCTGACTGTCCTTGTGACTACCAAGGGGTCTCCAGCAGCAGGCTTGGAGTGTTTTTTCTTTTCTTTGTTAGTTTATGTAGAAAATCAGAAAAAAATGAAGCCTAATTCCTCTGATTGCTTCAGCTGGTTTTCCCATGTAAGATTTAAAGCTGTAATTCATGTCATGGTGAGGTCTCAGAGGAGTTGCTGACAGGGCTTCTTACATGGCCAGGGAAAGTATTGCTGGTTCTGGTGTGCAGGGAAAGTGGTGGCTTTCTCCCCTCTTTCTGGTATCACCAGAGATTAAAATATCCAAAGCTCCAGATTTTCATATTCCATCTCCTTCCTGCAGTTGAAAACAAGACAGACACGTATTTGTGTTTTAAAAGTGTAGAAATAAACTATCCTGGTAGATATTTGACTACAGTGGCATTTTGCCTGGTTTTATTCCCAGTTTGTCTGTCTGCACAACACAGACAGAGCTGGCTTGTAGATCTCACCTGGTAATACCATTTGTTGGAACTCTGGTGACAACTAAAATGCACCAAGGACTACTTCAAGGGGCCACTTTTGAATAGAGCAGCTGTTCTTTCCACCTTATCTTATAAGATTTTTTACCTGCAGACAAAAATGCAAAGCCCCTAACTTTATCTCACTTTTTCCCAGTGATCTTCAATGGCAGCAGCAAGCAGCAATTAAATACATGTGTTTCTTCCAGTTGCTTTACTTTTACTTATCTATCATCAACACAGTAGTTTTAGGCAAAAAAAAGTGCTCAGAAGATTCCCTCTTAATAATTTTTTTTTAAAAAAATCTGTTTCACACACATAACCACAACATGAGAAATGCAAGTTTATGGCCCTCCCTTAGAACCACCTGGAAAAGTTTCTAAGACCTGGGTAGATTCTTTAGTATCAGATATGGGAATAGGGGTCCTCGAAGCAGTTATCTGAATCTTTTGGGGTTTGACTGCTCCACTAACACCTTCTTAAAGGTCTCTAGTCTCTGTTGCCAGTTGCTCACAGTGCCCAGGCAAAGATTTCTCCAGTTCTGTTTATAAAGAGATGGTGAGATGTCTGCCAGGATATGGTTGGAGCCAGAAATCTATGATTTTTAATTTGAGTTTGGGACTTTGAGATCTAATCAATATGAGGACCACATTTCATATATTGGATTATTCTCAGAACAGAGAACTTTCATTTCTGTCCCTGACTGGGCTTTGGAAGTACTTTTACCCCCGTACTGTCCTTCCAAGGTCTTAGAATTACATTGCCTACTACTGATGTTATTATTACCAGTCTGCCAAGAACAGCAGCCTTTGAGAGAGAGGTTCACAGACCTGGGGAAGAGTTTACAGTCAGTGTGAACTCGTGCATATGAATAATGGTAACAATTACATTTTCATTGTCATTCTCAGACATTTCTGATGTGTTCATTCTGTCACTTTTATTCATCTTTTCAGTTTCCTTTTCAAGTATGTGAGGCTTTGAGTTTTCCTGGTTTGCTTCTGACTCTGCAAGGTGAAGGTAAAATGTGGTCCAATTCTTTGCTGAAATAATGGTACTAGGTCCCGAGAGCCAGTCCTGAAGCAGCTGAGCCAACAGGGATCTCCCATTGACAGGTGTATCACAAGGAACAGCATGCAAATAGCATCACTCCATTGTCATCTGACCCCAAGCCCTGGGTAAGAAGGCTGTTGGGTAAGAAGGCTGTTAGGTAACAACCTGGCCCACCTCACTGCCAGGCAGCAGACATGCCTTCTGTGACAGAAGGGTATGGCCATAAGCCAGCCCTATAGCAAAGGACCATTTCTCTCTTATTCTCCAGTATTATTAGTCTTGAAGGCAAAGGAGAATGCTTCACACCAGGCCCTTCTGAAGAACTTACTGGAGACCCAGGTTTCTTCCTGCTTCTTCTGCTCTTGCCTGTAAGACATGGCTGTAATCCTGCTACTGAGGGTATCTTTTGAAGGAAAGGGGCTGTCATCCCAGAGTGACTAAGCATAAAGTCTTACAGTTCCCATTGCATAAAACAACATCCCTTTTATGAGCAGACATTATTCGAGCCATAAAAGCCACTCATGTATTTGTACTCTATAAAATGTGTCTCTAGACCTGTTCAGGAAACAACTGTTTTTCCAGTTTATTTGTGTGGAGTGGAGGGCCACATTTAATGTTTGTCACACAATTCCCTGTTGTTCAGATTGATGGGTGTCTGCCTCACTGCTGCTTCCCGTGCACTGTGGCCCTGGCCACATCCTGCCCTGCCTAGAGGTGAGTATACCACCCTCAAATCCTGCTCTGCTGATACAAGGCATTGCCTTGTTTGTATTTGTTGCAGCCAGCATTTCACTTCCAGTAGTGCCTGTGAATACAGCACAAGAATATATTTTATTCTACCTTGCCTGCTGGGATGTGGTGCTGCCTGGCTGTCCCTGCTTGGTGCCAGCACAGCACTGGCTGCTGCAGGACAAACCCACTCCAGGGGCAAGCTGGCCAAGATGTAATGGGGTTGACGGGAGGTAAAGGTCATGCTGGCATCTTGGCCCTAATTAATTTCTAGTGTAGGTGCAGGTAAATTCCTTAGAGAATCAGATGGGGAAGATAAATATCTAACATGGTATAAAGGCAGAAGACCCCGTGTGACCTTGCATGACTGGTTTAGTGCTTCTGTGTCTGGATAGAAAGGTAGAAACACCTCCAAGTCTTGATGGTTTTCCTGGACACTTAGGGCAGCCCAGTTGTTCTGCTTTGAATATTTCTTGGAAAAATAATCTCCCCTTTGTGACAGAACCCTTTTGGCAAAGGTGGAAAGTGTTTTGTGGTCTGTCTCAGCTAAACAATACTGTGAAATTTTATCTAATAATCTAGTGTGAAATTAGTTAGATGTGGCACTTTTTTTTTCATGCGTGATCAAGTTACAGTTGAGGAACAGATTTTCATCAGATCAGAAGGTATAAGCCCTCTAAATTTAATTATTGTTCTACCATTTTATCCTGTTATAGTGGCAAATAAGTTATATCATTATCCCCCCCCCCCATTTTTCTGGCCCACAAAGAGGTACACTTGTGAAAAAAGGATGTTGAGGTTTGGTTGGTAACAGAAAAAGTGAATGTTATAGAACTCAAAGCTGTTGGCTTCAAAACCAGCATATTTTATTTTAAATGTTGAATAATTGCATTGTTGCTTTATTTCAGAAATATTTTTTTTTAGTCTTTTAATTATCATGGTGAATTCTTCCCAATGAAACTCTCTGAGCTCAGTCTTTTGATAAACATAACTTTAGTCTTTAGGAAGAATTGTGATTTGCCATTTTGGTGTTCCTAATAACTAATATTCTTTCTTTTCTCAGGTACTATAACCCAAATAGCAGTGGAAAGGGGCTATGTTTTCTCTACATGTGTGTGAACATACACTATTTTCAGAAAAGTACACCCCCCCCCCAGCCTGCAAAACAAATCTACACCATGGACTCTGTAGTCAGCATTGCTTGTCTGGGCAGAGAGATTAAATGTCACATCCTGGTTTAATTGCATGTAACATGTTAGACCTCGATTACATTTGCCTCTACAGAAAAAGGGGAGTTCTCTTTCCTTTATTATCTAGTGTCACCTGTAATTGGTAAGTACCAGTTCACTTACCTCGGGTGTGGGAATGAAGCCTTTCCCACCCTGTTAATGTAGGCTCCTCAGGTATATCCCAAGGCCTGTGGAAGGCAGCCATTTCCATCGGCAGCCGTTTCCATCGGCAGCCGTTTCCATCGGCAGCCGTTTCCATCGGCAGCCCTATGTTTTCTTTGCAAAATAACAGCAGTAATAGTGGGAGGTGAAAATAAGACTGTGAGACTTCTAAACTCCATTAGCTAAAAGAGGTATCTTAACTCTTTTGCCTAACTAATGGCAACCTGGATGAGGGGATCAAGTGTACCATTAGTAAATTCGTGGATGACACTAAGCTCGGGGTGAGTGTCAATCTGCTGGAGGGTCAGGAGATGCTGCAGAGGGACCTGGACAGGCTGGGTCGATGAGCTGAGGCCAATGAGGTTTAACAAGACCAAGTGTAGGGTCCTACACTTTGGCCACAGTAACCCCGAGTATCGCTACAGACTGGGGGATGAGTGGCTGGAGAGCAGCCTGGCAGAGAGGGACCTGGGAGTGCTGGTTGCCAGCTGGCTGAACATGAGCCAGCAGTGTGCCCAGGTGGCACAGAAGGCCAATGGCATCTTGGCCTGTATCGGGAATAGTGTGGCCAGCAGGACTAGGGCTGTAATTCTGCCCCCGTACTCAGCACTGGTGAGGCCTCACCTCAAGTACTGGGTGCAGCTCTGGGTCCCTCACTTCCAGAAGGATATTGAGGTGCTGGAGCAGGCCCAGAGGAGAGCGACGAGGCTGGGGAAGGGACTGGAAGGAAAGTCTTATGAGGAGAGGCAGAGGGAGGTGGGGTTGTTCAGCCTGGAGAAGAGGAGACTCAAAGGGGACCTTATCACTCTCTACATCTACCTGAAGGGAAGTTGTAGTCAGGTGGGGTTTGGGTTCTTCTCCCAGACAACTCGTGACAGGAGGAGAGGGCATGGCCTGAAGCTGCACTAGGGGAGGTTTAGGTTGGATATTAGGAAGCACTTCCTCACAGAAAGGGGGATTAGACACTGGAATGGACTGCCCGGGGAGGTGGTGGAGTCGCCATCCGTGGAGGTGTTTAAGGAAAGATTGGATGTGGCACTTAGTGACATGGTCTAGCTGATGTCATGGTGTTGGGTCATAGGCTGGACTTCATGATCTTGGAGAGTCTATTCCAGCCTCAGAAATTCTTTGTGATTCTGTGTGGTTCATTTACTCAGCAACTACACAGGCACTGAGGAATTTAAAGCCAGTGCTCAAGCTGTCTGGATACCTATGTGATTGAATCTTGAGAGTGCAGATGGCGTTGACTTAAATAGGAGGTCGGAAGGATTCTGCACACAAGTGCTGCAGGAATAACAAAGCTTATCTGATGAGAATGTACCAGGATGCACAGATTAAGCAGCTCTCTATGCTGCCCATCAATATGCTCTTCAAGCACCCTTAGTATTCACAAGAGACAAATTTTATCAAGAATTAGAAGAATTAATGATAGGATAGGAGAACCAGATTAAGGCAAGAACACAGAGAGTGATATGAACGCAGAAACTAATCTGAGGTAAAGAGACAGGAGCTGCAAAATCAGAAGATATGCTGTTGTACAAAATGCAGTTATTTTAGGACCCTACAGAAGGATACAAAGAAATAAAAAACATCGAGTGAAAGAACAGAGGGAAGTTAGAAGAATTATCTTGCCAACTTAGAACAGAAAAACTCCAGAGGCCCTTCCCTGATCTCTGTGAGACGTTTGTCGCTCTTTCTCAACTTCAACAACCAACCTGATACTCTAGATAATAAAGTCAAGTCAACACAGATCACAATGCACTCAGTTTTTGCATAGACCGAGCCCTGAAAGCAATTCTTTTGGTGCCTATATAAATGACCTGCAGGGCTAAGGTCAGCCAGTGCTTGAAACATCCTGCTTAACAAGACCTGAACAGGCCTTCTCCATATGCCAGGAAAATTTGATGTTTGGCCCTATAACTGCACCATGAGAAGTCTCCTCAAAGGATACAAGACTGAGAGAGTAAGCATCTGCAAGGGTTGTACTCAACATCACCAGATGAAGATGGTGTTTCCGAATGTTGTGGTTTAGACCCAGCTTGGAGCTGAGCACCACATGGCCACTCATTCACCACCCCCACCGCAGAGGGATAGGAAGGGAAAGATGGAGAAAATGGCAAAACCCTGTGGGTTAAGATAAGAAGAATTTAAGAGAACAGCACAAGAGAAAAAGAAACAACAGTAATAACAAAAATAGTAATGGAACAATCTATAAAGTGAGTGATAGAAAAAGCACCAACCACCTAGACCTGTATCAACGGGCCCAGTGTCAGAGACTTCAGTGCCCTGCTTGGCTCACCCCACTTATGGCATGATGTCAGCATGGTGTCAAATATCCCATTGGCTGGTTCAAATGTCTATCCTGGCTGTGGCCCACTCCCATCTTCTGCTGAAAATTAACCCTATTCTACTCAAACCCAGGATGCCCAAGCAGAAACAGCCATGAGGCAGTGTTTTGTCATGCCATATGGCACACAGAGGCCACCCCCACTTGCTTTACATATCTCTGCAAATAAAATTGCATGCAGCAGGAGATGCTGCAGTCTGTGGTCTAAGGTACTCAGATGTAGGTCAGCCTATGTGAACTCACCATCAACTCCTACAAACTCCTTCCAGTCAAAACCCACACTTCCCTTTCCTCAGTGTGATGATGAAGGTAGGGTTTTTTCCAAATAACTTGGTTGCTAATGAGGTCATACTGATGTGTCAAGACCCACTCAAATTTCACGGAAATATTTGGTATTGGATGAGCAGGAGGAACCTTAATAATTAGAGGGAAGGGGTACAGAACTCAACTTGTGAAAAAGCATCAAATTGCAGTGAAAGTTAAAAACTCCCCAGTCCAGACTTTTCATAGGCAAATGGAGACGCAGGCTAACACACAACAAATGGCAGTATATTCTGAAAGTATAGGATGTTCCTGCCCCTCTCTCTGAGTAGAGCTCACTCAATGACCTTGCAGAACAACCTGTGAAAATTATCTGTTCAAAAGACAGATTTGAAGGCAATATAAATCTGTGACTGTCACAGCAACTAAGCCAAAGCATCTAGGTTGCTAGTCACAGGACCTTGATTCCCATTCACAGCAGAAAGAAAATTAACAGTCCTTATTAATTTAAATTACGTTACTTTTTACAGTTAGACACCTAAAAAAATCTACCACATTTTTCGCTCTTCCATCACAGTCCATGCAGATACGTATAGACAACTAATGACAGGATTAACACATAAAGTGGCATATCTATGGCTTAAATGTATCATCATTTTTTAAGAAGCAGAATTCTGCTCTAATTGACTGTAACCAAAAAACTTAATACTAGACTTAATCAAAGCAAAATCATTCAAAGCAAAATATAATTTGCAACAAAGCCTTTCTGCATGATAAATTATTTTCTATGAAAAGCAGCAGCCAATGAAATATACACTAAAATAAAGAATTCCAAAGGGAGTTTACTATCTCTAGAAGAAGGGTCAGGCTACTCAAGAAGAGTACAGGGATTTAATTGGGTTATACAGAAAGAATATCAGGAAGGCAAAAGCACAGCTAGAACTCATTCTGGCCACTGCTGTTAAAGATAATAAGAAATATTTTTATAAATACATTAACAACAAGAAGGGAGCCAAGATGAATCTCCATCCCTTAGTGGATGTAGGGGGGAACATTGCCAACAAAGACGAAGAAAAGGCTGATACTTAATACCTTCTTTACCTCAGCCAGACCAGTTATCCTCAGGATATTCAATCCCCTGACCTGGAGGACAAGGATGGGAAGCAGAAAAATCCCCTCATAATCCAGAAGGAAGCAGTTAATGACCTGCTAAGTCAACTAGACACTCACAGGTCTATGGAACTGGACAAGATACACCTGAGAGTGCTGAGGGAGCTGGCAGAGGAGCTTGACAGACCACTCTCCATCATTTATCAACAGTCCTGGTTAACAGGGGAAGTCCCAGATGACTGGAGGCTTGCCAATGTGATGCCCATCTACAAGAAGGGCAGAAAGGAGGATCCAGTGAACTACGGGCCTGTCAGCCTGACCTCAATACCAGGAAAGATTATGGAGGGGTTCATCTTGGGTGTGATCACACAGCAAGTGCAGGAAAATCAGGGGATCAGGCCCAACCAGCACAGGTTCATGAAGGGGAGGTCCTGTTTAATCAACCTGATCTTCTATGACCAGATGACCTACCTAGTAGATGGGGGAAAAGCAGTAGATGTTGTATACCTCGATGTTAGCAAAGCATTTGATTCTGTTTCCCATAGCATTCTGCTGGAGAAGCTGGCACCTCATGGCTTAAATAAGTGTACTCTTCGTTGAGTTAAAAACTGGTTAAATGGCCGACCAGAGAGAGTGGTGATAAATGGAGTTAAATTCAGTTGGCAGCTGGTCATGAGTGGTGCTCCCTAAGGCTCAGTCTTGGGGCTGGTCCTGTTTAACATCTTTGTTGATGATTTGGATGAGGGCAATGGGCTAAGGTGAATTGTATGAAGTTTAATAAGGCCAAGTGCAGGGTCCTGCACTTTGGTCACAACAACCCTCAGAAGCGCTACAAGCTTGGGGACAAGTGGCTGGAAAGCTGCCTGGCAGAAAGGGACCTGGAGGTGCTGTTGGGAGAGCCGACTGAATATGAGCCAGCGGTGTGCCCAGGTGGCCAGGAGGGCAAACAATGTCCTGGCCTGTATCAGAAATAGCATGGCCACCAGGAGTAGGAAGGTGATCATGCCCCTGTACTCAGCACTGGTAAGACCACACCTGGAGTACTGTATACAGTTTTGGGCACCGTGGTATAAGACAGACATAGAGGTACTGGAGAGGCTACAGAGAAGAGCAACAAGACTGGTTAGGGGAATGAAGAACATGTCCTTTGAGAAGAGGCTGAAGAAATTGCATTTGTTTAAGTCTGGAGAAGAGAAGGCTGAGAGGTAACCTTACTGCTCTCTACAACTACCTGAAAGGAGGTTGTAGAGATGCAGATGGGTACTGGCCTCTTCTCCCGTTATAACCAAAGACAGGAGAAGAGGAAATGGCCAAAAGTTTCACCAAGGGAAATTCAGATGAGATATCAGAAAAAATTTATTTAGGGAAAGAGTGCTTAAACATTGGAATGGATTGCCCAGGGAGGTGGTGGAGGCACCATCCCTGGAGGTATTCAAAAAAGCGAGTAGATGTGGCACTTCAGAGCATGGTCTAGTGATCATGGAAGTGTCAGGTAGAAGATTGGACTTGATAATCCTGGAGGTCTTTTCCAACCTTGATGATGATTCTGTGATTCTATGATTCTAACTCACATTAAAATATAAAATAAGTTAATAGTCAGGAGAATGGTTAAGATAGTCTCATGTGTGCTCATTCAAAAACCCTTGTACAACACTACTATCAATAAAAAAGAATTTGGGTTTCAGAATCCAGGAAAGAAAAAAAGAAACACCATGAAATTTACTCAGTTTTTCTCATAAACCAAACCCACACTTGTGCAGATTTGCAGACTACATGTTTTGTTTGCTCTAATGCTTCCTGTCAGTATCAAATTCATGGGGGCTCAAATTTGCCTTTCATTCTGCATTCTATTGTTTGACTTGTTCTTGGGACTTATTTGGGACAGCTAAGGGAGAAAGAAATACTTGGGGAAAACACAGATGTCAACATGTAACATCTAATGATAATTTTATCTGAGTTTTGGCAATTGTGATTTTCCAAGAAGAGATGACTGCAACAGGTTTGATTACACATACTGTTAGACCTACCAACCCTCATACTTTGTATACTGAATCACATTAGGAGTGAGTTTTTTATCAGGCAAAATCCCTCTAAACGCTGTTGTAGTCTCTGAAAAGACTTTTACAGTGCAACCATTGAGACTTTTCTGCAAGTTCAAGCCAGAAGAGAGTGCCAGGCACCTCCGAAAGTTGTCTGGGCAGTGACAGGATCGACTATGGCTTCTGAATGTCCATCTTCTACATTTTCCATACTTCAAGGTACTGGACACCAGGGCTGCAAGAAGACCCTCAAGATATGAACAACTGACAGTTCTCTTATGCAGCACAAGGCAGAGTTAATTTGCTTATTCTTTTGGCTTTGACTTGCGGTACCCAGGGAAAATTAGAAGCCGTCATTAAAAATCTGTGGAAATTTTTGATTACATATTACTTACCAGTGCCAAAGCTTTCCTCTCCACAAAGTGAGCAGCGTCCAGAGTCCATAAGATTGGAAAAATATCTCCATCCTGTTGGTGTCTCGTACACAGGAACCTTCAATACTTTTGCCACTCTGGAAAAGACAACATCACATGATGATGACATTGCTTTTTTTACATATGGCATGAAATCAGTTGAGGAATATTCTAGGTCTTGCTACATCTCTTTACAGATGGGCTATAATTGAAAAAAAAAACCAACCAGAAAACAAAACCAAACAACAAAACCTAATAAAACCTAAAAAAGCAATAACCAACAAAACAAAAACAAAACACAAAAACCACACACACAAAAAAGGAAGAAAACAAAACAAAACAAACAAAAAACCCCACCAAACCTGAACACATCAATGGCACCATTCAAAACCAATTCTTGCCTCGGAACCTGGCACTGACCAAATCCCAGGTATGTTTATACACTAAGTGCAATATTTTGGAAAATGTAGGACCTCAGCTCAGTAGGCTTTAACAGTATCATTCTCCTGTGACTGAGAAAGAAACAGTTATACCT